>PVJC01026604.1:0-23896 GCA_004026665.1 Murina feae
AAAAAAAAAAAAAAAATGGTAAGAACATATTGTTGGGTGAGGATTCTAAAAAGAACAAAAAAAGTTTGTGTGTCTCTGCTTTCTCCCTCCCCCTTAATCTACCACCAATGAGTTTCATGCAACGTCCCTACAACTTCTCCTTTGATTCCGGTGGGAAACGGGGCCACATACTAACCCTGAGAAGCTCAGGGAGGCCTGCGTGGTGGCCTTCCCGACTCAGAGACCAAAAGCAACTGCAAAGGATGGTCTGATGTGAACACTTCCTGACTAAGCCTGAGTCACGATGGTCGTCCTGTCCTCGGCCAGTCCGTTTGAGGAAGGTTAATCTTTACCTCTCGGAGCCTGTCTTCCTTTTGCACCTGAGAGAACCGTACCTTTGGAAGGTCTGAGTAATCCCTTTCTCCAGACCCCTCAGGGCACAAACTCACCGAGGGGGAGAGCAGGAGACTACAGAACCCCTCGTCGTTATCTGTTGCCCCATCTTATGGGCTGTGCGTGTTCATTGTTCGCTGTCCCGTACTCACCAACGTAAAGGAGGTATTAGCCTCTTCATTGTACTCTTCCTCCAGTTCCAGAGACTGCCCCACTTTGCTTTCTGCCGTCTCCCTACTCTTCATGTCACCCTCCTCATGCCTCCTCCTTTCATTGTAATGTACAGTGTGCCCTGGCTGTTTTGGCTCAGTGGACAGAGCGTCCGCCTGCAGACTGAAGGGTCCTGGGTTTGATTCTGGTCAAGGGCACATGCCCTGGTTGTGGGCTGGGTCCCCGGTGGGGGGCGCGCAGGAGGATCAGGAGGCTGATCCATGATTCATCATTGATGTTTCTATCTCTCTACCTCCCCTTTCCTCTCTGAAATCAATACAAATATATTTAAAATAAAGTGCAAAACTGCCATTTTTCTCAATCTATTGAGATTTTGCTTCTCAGCAATTGTAAGTTTGGCTCAAATAAACTCAGAATTTCTTACAGGTTTGGTCATTTCTTGCATTTACATTCTAAATGTGTAAAATAAGCCAAAAAACTGCTGTTTACTGGAGCATTTTCTCAACCCACTGAGATTTTACTTCCTGGCAGTTGTCATCAGTTTGGCTCAAATAAGTTCATAAAAATTCTCTATAGGTTTGAACATTTCTTACATTGACAATGGTCCTCCCTAACACTAAAGAGGGAGGGGCCCTGGGGGTGGGGGAAACTCTCAGGATGGTGCGAGTCTGAGGACCTGAGTCCTGGGTCTGCCTCACCAATGGGGTGAGACCAAACCTGGGTGCAGCAACCTCGGTCTTGGGTTCCGGCTGGGAAAGAATTCAGAGCCAAGACCAAATGGCTTATAAGAGAACATTTGCAAGTCACAGAGGGAGAAAAGTAATTCCTAGAAGAAATGGGCTTAGGAAAGGAGTTGGCATCAAGGAAGGGCCCTTGGAGCTTGGGAGTGAGGGAGCTAATGGAGAGGTGGCTGCAGACTGAAGGTGGGGAGGGAGAGAGGGAGAGAGGGAGAGAGGGAAGGGAAAGGGAAAGGCCTGGGGCCTGGGCCTAAGGGCTTTAGGGGTGGAGACGCTATAGGAGGGCCCTCAGAAGACTCAGAGCATGTTCAGCAGCTTCCCCGTGAGTCCTTTCCCGGCAGCGGCCATTCATCAACGCAGCTGGTCCTGACGTCACCTGTCAGCTGGCGTTGCTTATCGGGGCCTGGAGCTGAAATACAACTGAGGCCTAGACGTTATATCTCCAGGGAAAAGGTCAGGGGGTCCAAACCAGCGATGTGGGAGGGGAGGGAAAGGCACCTGGGGGGGGGGCCCTACAACTGTCCTTTGCTAGTCACCTGGCACTTTCCACCTGGTGACCTGCACCTGACCCGTGTGGCCCTTGCTCTGCCGACAACACTAGGGCTTTGACGAGTGAGGCGAGTGGGGGAGAGAGGAGTCCTCAGCCCACAGGGCTCTGAGGGCCCAGCCCCTACTCCTTGCCCTCCTTCCAGGAGCACCCTTCCCCTTTCTCCTCCTCCAGGGGGCCTTCCTGGCCCAGCAGTGCTGGTCCCGTTTTTGGGGTCTCACAGACGCTGTGCTACAGCCACCCCGGCATAGTGCGTTCTGGATAACTGACCCCCCCTCCCCCATTCCTAGTGCTGGACTCTGCCTCCACGCTGAGCACGTGGTGACGGAGAGCGGAAGGAGCACCTGTGTGGCCACACCCTGTGCCCGGGGAACCCAGCACCTGGGGTAACATAAAGGGCACTCCCTCCAACCAGAATCTGCCGGAAATGAGTACGCGCATGGAAAATCACGGCCTGGCTCCGTGTGGCGCAGTCACCGTGCCTAAAGGCAGTCAGGCAGGGCAAAACCGGAATGAAACTTTCTCCGCCTGGAGCAGAGACGGGGGAGGGAAGGGGAGAGAGAGAGGAACATTGATGGACACACAGATTGGTTGCCTCCCGCACAGGACCCTGGCCAGCTCTTGGCCTGGAATCGAACCCGTGACCCTTTTGTGTGCAGGCTGACGCTCTCACCACTGAGTCATGCCATCGGGGCGAGACACGAGTTCCTGGGACCTGCATCCACCTCCGGTCACCCTGTCCTCCCCTTGGGGGGGTGGGGAGGGGGGTGTGGAGAGCAACATTTAACAGTTGGTTCTCGGCTGCCACCGTGTGGCCACGCTGCCGGCAGCGTCTCCTCGCCTACAGCTGGGTCACCAGGCCGTGTCCCCAGGCCCGCCTGTCCCCTCCCCAGCTGTACCGGCCGAGGCAGGCAAGCCCTGGGGGGAGGCCCGCTCAGGGGCCCTGCGGCGCCCAGCGCAAGGCTCCCCCAAGGCGAACTCACAAAGCCGGGCCTCGGTTTGGCTCGCGGCTGGTCCAAGGAGCCTGGCCATTCTGCCCTTCTGGGCTCTCCCTCCCCTCGAACCACACGCCAGAGAACTAGCGCCCGCCTCTTCCTCCAGCCCAGGGACCACCGTAGAGGCAGCAGGGGACCGCTCTAACCACGGTGCAACCCCACCACCTGGGCTGTAGCACCCTCAGTCAAGAGCCCTAGGCCTTGAAGACTCCCGGCTTCACTGTAAACCAGTCCCACCAGGTCCCTCGCCCGGGCCCTCCCTTTGCACACGCTGGTTCCTCCTCCAGGAGCACCTTCCCTGCTCGCCTGCCATCCCTCCCTCGACCCCCGGATTAGCCCCCCACTCCTAGTGTCTGCTGTCCTAGATACACACACTCCTCTTGTGACCACCCCTCATCCCACCAGAACAGGGATGAGAAGCTGAGTGCCACCAAGAGCACCTCGGGCCGATGCTGACAGAACAGGGGGAGCAGCTGGGGACTCTGGCCTGGCCTCGCCCGCCCCGGAGGCAGTGGTCTGCAGCCTTGGCCAAGAGCGAGGGGAACGGAGCAGGGAAGAGGCAGAAGAGCAGCCCAGGGCCCGTGTGCCGGGAAAGCAGCGAGGCTGCGGCCCGCTCCCGAGGGCTTTGGGGTTGTAGGCAGATGGCCTGCTGCCATTCGCACTCTAATGGGAGCAGCGAGGGAGGGGCCGCGGGCAGGGGCTGTGCTGCCGTTTCCTGGGACAATGAAGTAGGACCCCTCCGGTGGTCCTTTGCCCCAGGCCACCCACATGCACACACTCGCCACTGCATGGCTTGCTTTCCGTGCAGATATTTTGGCCCAGCTCTCAGACTGGTGAGCGTGACTCATGCTATTCTGAAGACATATACAGTGGACGCTGTTCTCTGATAAACACTTCCTGTCTTCCACTCGCCCTGCCAGGGAGGTGGTCACATTGCGGCAGAGCGAGGAGAGGCCCCTGGGCAGCAGGGAGGGCCCCTGCCCTGGGCCCTGAGCTCTGCCCTCGGAGGTCTCAGGAGAGAGTGGCCGAGGCTGGGCCTTCCCTGCTCAGCCCCCTGGGGCGCCTGGCTGTGCCGTGGCTGACCCTCCCCACCCGACCGTTCCCCTCTCATTCAGCCCTGCCTCTGCCCAGCGACAGCAGCCCATGGAGCAGAGCCACAGCCAGGGCTTCCAGGTGGTTAGGTGGTCCTTGGGGGCCCACTCAGGAGTGGGGAGGCACAGGGTACTCAGACTGAGTGTGGGGGAAGGGCTGGCAGGGGCAAAGCCGGGGGGATGCTAGAGAAACCTTGATGTGCCATGGGACTTCGGCGGAATGCAAACGGCTCAGGCCCAGGGCCCACCTCTGAGCTCGGGCGGCTGAGGCCTGACGCTGCTCCAGGGCGGGAGGGGAGGAGGGCAGGGGCTAGGGCGGAGGGCTCCGCCTGGGAGCGGGAGTGAGGGAGCCGAGGAACCCATGACCAGGCCCGACACGTGTCTCCCCCGAAGCACTTTAATGCTCGCACCCACAGTCCCTGCCGGCTGCCCGGGCAAGAGAGGGCCAGCCCCGCCCGGAGCCCCACAGCTCCCGTGCTCCCCGGCCCGCAGGCTCCTCAGTAGGTGAGCGGCGTCAGGATGAAGAGGCGGTCCTCTTCCTTGCGGATCCAGCGCATCAGCTTATGGATGGCGTCCACGGCGGACGCCTTGGTGCCCAGGGGGCTGTAGCACATGTAGAGCTCAAAGGCACCTGTCACCTGAAGGAGGGGCACACGGTGACGGTCCCATTAGACACACCCTGCGGTCCCTGCCGGAGCCCCGGAACCCGGCCCAGGCCGCCTTACCCAGGCCAGGAGGTTCTCGTTGGGGCCGGTGTAGTAGATGGTCTTGAGGGGGCGCGACGCGCTGTGGGCGCGGCTGTGCAGGTACTGGTAGAGGCCCAGCAGCCGCTCCTGCTCCTCCTCGCTGGTGTACGGGGCCTCGATTTCAGGGCTGGAGGCGGGGGAGTGGGTTTCAAAGGCGGGACCCTCACTGCTTGCTCTGCAGACCTAGGAACACCTACTCCTGGCCGGGGAGACTCCCCACGCGTCTTACCCTCCGAAGGCCCTCCCAGGACTGGGCAACGTCTCCCCACCACAAGGAGACTCCCCAGGAAGGGCTGGGCCCACCCAGACTAGAGGCCTGCTCTCCCCCATCTTTGCTGACCCTCCCTGAGAGGCCAGTTGGAGTTTAAGTGTCCAAGACGGAGAGAGAGGTCTGAAGTGGAGGGAAGGTGAGCTGGCAACTCTCTGGACACCGAAGGGGTGAAGGGAAGACAGCGCCCCAACTGGCCTCAGCCCAACGGCTGGAGGAGGGGAGGAGCCCCACATCCTGGGCTGGAGCAGTGACCCCTTAGGCAGAGTCACTCCAGGACAAGGGGCCCGAGGCTTCTGTGCCCCTCCCGGTGCATCGGGCGTTTCGGGGTCGCCTGGGTAATAGCGTAGAGAGGTGCGTGCCCCTGGGGAGGAGGGCGACGGGGAGGCTGGGCCCGGGTATCAGAGTAAAACTCTGGGGTGTCGGTCCGTTCCCAGAGGGTCGTCAGCTTTGGGGCTGCCTCGGGCTCTGGCCCCCCCACCCGCCTCAGCCCGGCTCCCCGAAGCAGCCCCGGCCCCCCTCACCTGGTGAAGAGCCCTGAGCTCTTGGACTTGTAGAGGAAGTGGCGCAGGTCGGGGATGCCCACTTGGGCGACGCTGTAGTGGGGCGTGCGCAGCGCGTCCCGCAGCGCCAGGTGGGCCCCGCGCCGGCGCAGCCGCTCCTGCACGCGGCGGCGGCAGTCGGACACGGCGAAGAAGTCCTCGCGGTCGGTGGACACGAGCAGCAGGCACAGGTCGGCGTCGGGCTCCAGGTAGGAGATGTGCGCGTGGAAGAAGCCGGCCGCGTTGAACTTGGGCAGGCACACGGGCGTCCAGGCCTCGCCCTCGCGGAAGGACGAGGAGGAGCTGATGAGGTTGAGCAGCAGGTGCAGGTCGATCGGGTGCAGGAACTGGTCCCGGCGGCGCACGAGCGCCACCAGCTGGCGGCGGGCCAGCAGGATGGAGAAGACGAGGCTGCGCGCGCGGGCCTGCTGCAGGCTGGCGCTCACCGCGTCCCGCACGGCGGCCGGCAGCGGCAGGCAGCGCGCCGCGCCCAGCAGGAAGCTGGGGTCCCGCGCCATGAGCTGCAGCAGGTTGTCGGTGATGCGCTCCGAGCCCGACAGCAGCCGCCGCAGGTCGTAGTTCTGCTTCTGCTGGAAGATGTGGCTCAGCTGCGCGCCCGTGAGGAGGCTGAGGATCTGGTAGTAGATGTAGAGCAGCTCCTGCGTCAGCTCCTGCGCCGACTGCCGCGTGCGCGCCACCGCCACCAGCACCAGGGGGCTCCGGCGCACGAACACTACTTTGTAGCCATCTGGGGGGTGGGGGGGATGGAGGGGAGGGGAGATGTCAGCCGCAGTCGCTTCCAGGAAGCCCTCCTGGATTGGCCTCAACCAACTCCCTTGGAGCCCCGCCGCCTGGCAGCTTGTCGCCTTCCACATCCTCTCCACCCTCCCTCTGAGCTCTGCACACAGTAGGGGCTTCAGGATAGTGAGAAAAACAGGCGCTCACGGCCCCCTTTCCCTGAGGGAGCCGGGCCTGTCCCTGCAACTTGCCTCACAGACTAGCACCAGCTGAAAGCGGGGAAGCACTTCAGAAAAGCACGCATTCCTGAGCTGAATGGCAAGAAGAGTTGGGGGGGGTCTTAAGACCTGGGGTTTTGGGGTCATCTCCCCAGGCTTCCCACCCTCTCCAGGGGGAAAGCCCACATCAGAGCCGCCTTTGGCCTCAACAGCCCTAGGGGGCGGTCAGGGTGGTTATGAGCTGATCAGATGAAGACCTAGAGACAGGGAATGGGGGGCCCATCCTCTAGGCCCCAGGAGTCCAAACCCGCTGGGAAGTGACCGTGGCTGGGAGAGGCCTCGCAGCCCCCTCAGGTGGCTCACCCGCGTGGATGGAGCGAATGGCGTTCTTGTCGGCCTCCAGGAAGGACACCAGGGCCACCATGACCCCCATGGTGCTGGACAGGGCTTCCTCTGACCCGTAACGGGAGTACACGGGCTTCCCCGCCTCGCTCAGCACGAACACGTGCTTCTGGTGCAGCCGCCAGGCCTCCGCGGCCTCCTCGTCCCCGTCTCCCGCGCCCTCCCTGGGGGACTCCGTGGCCGGTCTCCCCAAGGCCCCTGGGGGCTCCGCCCAGTCCTCGGAGCTTCCGGGCAGCATCTCCTCCTGCAGGTCCCGGGCCACGCCTGTCAGCTGGGTGCTCAGCTCACTGAAGTCCTGGCTGATCTGGCGCATGTCCGCAGGCAGCGGGGGTGGCCCCCCGGCACCCTCCTCGGGACTCTCCCCAGGAGTCGCCCCACTGTCCGGTTCAGTCAGGTCCTCGTAGGAACGGGCGTGGACGAACATGGCACCCTCCTGCCCGGCACCTGCCAGCCAAGAGCACCAGTGCTTAGAGCAGCAGCCGCCGGGCCGGCAGACCCCTCACCAGCAAGGTGTCTCCAGAGGCCCTAGCGTGACTGCCTGTCTCCATGAGGCAAGTCCCTCTTCCCTATGCGACTGTCCGCCTGCGACTCACAGCCCCCAGGCTCCTCCACCAATCACACGGGGGGCAAGACCCAAGGCCCTCATGGCCGGGCAGCTGCTCTCTGCCCGCCTCTCTCACTCGCATCTGACAGCCTTGTCATCCCAGGCACACGGGCTCTGTCCACCTGCTCCTTGGCCACACTCAACACCGCCCACCTACCCCAGGGCTCCTGCACCTGCTCTTCCCTCCGCCCGGAAGGCACCCCCCGCTCCTCACATGGCTTGCTCTGTCAGCTCTCAGCAAGGATGCTAGTTGCCCCCTCACCTGACCTCCAAGCCCAGCACTGTGTACCTCCCTCCTGAATGCGCCCTCCCTCACTGTGATGGGGTTCCCCCCACGGGCCAGAAGTGGGCTGGCTGTTCATTGCTGTGCCCGGTCCCCCTGCCCCTGGACGCTCCTGTGCTCAGTGAGTCTCCCCCTGGGAGAGGCCGCACCACTGAAAGGGCCCACTAGCCTGTGACTCCCCCAGGGATCTTGTCAGTCTTCCTCTTCTGATTTTTTTTTTTGGGGGGGGGACAGAATAACTCAACAGATGTATTTTGGGTCTCTACTATGAGTTCAGCTCTGTACTAGGCATTGAGGACACAACTGCTCTGTGCTCAGAGCGAGATGGTAATACACACATAAAAAATAAAGTTAGAAAAGAACGAGTGTTCTGGACAGAGCAGGCCGGCCTCTCCAGGAGGCGACATTCACGCTGAGGGCTGGAGCAGACCAAGGTCCACAGCAGGCGCGGGAGGGAGGCGGCTCAGCCGGCGGCAGACAGCCCAGGGCGCGTGGCCGAGGTGCGTGCAGAGGATGGCGGGAAGCAGACTGAGCTCGGTCCCCTGCAGGACCCCCAGCCTCTGACAGTGCCCTGTGAGCTGAGCACACACAGATGACTGCATGGAGGGGAGAGTGGAGGGAATCCGGCCGACCTGGAGGCTGCTCTAGCTGCAGCTGTGCACCCCTGCCCGTACCTGGCTCCATTCCCTGGGCCAGCCCTGGGGTGGGGCTCTCGGCTCTCTCCACACTCTGCCCATCAGCAGGAGCCAGTGTGCCGTCCTCGGGGCCCTCACTGCTTCTCTTCCTCTGTATGTCAGCAGCCATCCCCTCGGACCTCCTGTGGGGCAAAGGAAAGGCATCATCCAGAGGAAGCGGGTGGGGGGGGTGTGCTGCTGGCAGGAAACACTAGCATCATTAACAGGGATTAACAGCTAACTCAGTCCTCGGGGGATGCCTCTGAGTATCCCCCCTAGAAAATGATGTTGGTTGCCCTGACCTATGTGACTCAGTTGGTTGAGTAACATCGCATGCACTGAAAGGTCGCAGGTTCGATTCCCGGCCAGAGCACATGCCCAGGTTGTGGGCTGGCGCCCGCTCGCTCTCTCTCTCTCTCTCTCTCTCTCTCTCTCTCTCTCTCTCTCGTTGTTCTTTCCCTGATCATAAAAGGAAGAGCTCATGGTATCTATTCATTGTCAAAAACTTGGAAAGGACAAAAAAAGTATGAAGAAAAGATGTCAATTTCCCACCATGTGCATTTCACACTGTTCACACTGTAGTGTATTTCCTTTTAGTCTTTTTTTAAATGTATATAAAATGTAACTTTTTTTTACAAACTGGTATCAGCAGGTACGGCTCACTGAATGCCTAGGCAGCACGCTAAGGTGACGTGGATTCCTGGTCACTGCTCTCAAAGGCAGGTGCTCCTCCCGGGCTAGCGCTAGAGATGAAGGAGCTGGGCTGGGAGGGTCAGTGCCTGGCCCGATGTCACCGCAGGAAGGAGCCATGAGAGCTGGGAACTGAAACAATTCTCTGTCCTGATACCTTTCACATCCTAACATTTCTCCATTCAAAATGGAGTTGAGCCCGGCCGGCGTGGCCCAGTGGCTGAGCATCGACCTCTGACCCAGGAGGTCATGGTTCAGTTCAGGGCACAGGCCCGGGTTGCGGGCTCCACCCCCAGTGTGGGGTGTGCAGGAGGCAGCCGATCAATGATTCTCCTCATTGATGTTTCTCTCTTTCCTCCCTTCCTCTCTGAAATCAATAAAAGTATATTTTTTTAAAAAAACGGAGTTGAGCAATAGTTTTCTTTCTGGATATGCAGGCACTTGCAATGTGGCCTCTGGGAGCCTTGCCTGCAGGGAAGACCTGTGCCCACTAGTAATCGAGTGCCAGGAACGTCTCTGGAGAGGGACCTGGTTAACCTGGTTTGCTTTTATAAGTCTCAGTTTTCTCATCTATAACATGGGGACAGTGATAATACAGATTCATTGGGTTGTGGATAATTAAATGAGATAATCCATGTAATGTGGTTACCCCGGCGCAGAGTAGGCACGGTACACTCAGCTGCTGCCATTTGCACATCATGACTGTTCTGACTTGGCATTCAGACCACGTGTAGTTGTACTTACACAGATGCCCCGGTGGTCTGCCATGGAAAACACTCTGAGAGTTTGCCCCCCCGCCCCCCCTCCCGAGCCAGGCCCAGAGTGAATCAGCCTGGAAAACCTGTTCTGACCTTGTGAAGCCAGTGAGCTGTGGCCTGAAGTGACCCACCTGTGATGCTGGGCCTATGGGACTAGGGCTGGGCGTTCCTCCAGGCTACCTGGCTCCTCCTGGGCCCTGGATGTGCAAGAACAGACCATTCATTCCATCTCTGCTGCTCTGGGAAGTCTCTCCCCAGTGGAACTCCTTCGTCTGCCACATGTTCCTGCCCTTCCGCCTTGCATCTCGGGCTCATGGATTCGAGCAAGGTCTACAGCAGCTTACCCAATGGCCCCTGGGGCCACTACCCACTGACACCTTGTGGCTCCAGATGTCTGAGTCAAGCCTGGCTGAGTAGCACCCACATGGAGTGGGAGTAGGGTCCGCTGGCTGGGGCTGGCCGACGCCCCCTTCACCACAGCTGCCCTGCCACCTGACACCATGCAGCATCTCAGCATCTCCAACGCCAACCTGGGAACCCACCCAGAAGCCCTGATGAAGCAGACAGCTCTCCAGACACTTACCCTGGACACTAGGCACGGGATCCTAACCTGACAGCGAGGCTCCTGCCAGGCTGAGCCTGAAGCGCTGAGCCAGAGCGGGCTCTTGGAACCAGTCCCAGGTGCTCCCCTGGGCCCTCAAAGCAGGGGCTACTTTGCCTAAAGGTGCTCAGCTGTGACAGCAGCAAGGCCAGCAGATGCCCGCCCTAAAGGGGAGAGGGCCTCCCAGCGGGCTCCCTCTTCCTGCTTAGAGTCCCATCCAACCTTGACCCTTTGGGGAGTGGCCTCCGGAGAGCGGCGTACACAGGGCCCAGGTGAGACTGCGCGGTGGCGCTTCCGCAGGTGCTGACTCGGGACTCGCCACTCCCCTCCCCGACAAAGGCTGTGCGCCCACCCCGGGCAAACTCGCGCCCAGAAAGGGCGGCTCACCCAGGACTAGGGGCAGCCCAACACCTGGGTCAGAGCACCCCTGCGGGCCAGTCCCGAGGCTCACGTCCAGGGGCTGCCCGGCTCAGCCCAGTCACCTCTGCGGACCTTGCAGAGAGCTCCGCGGCGGAAAGTGTGCATTGGAGGGGCGGGTCCTCCCTGGCCGCTGCCCCTACAGGACTTCGCTCTCCGGGCCAAAGGGGGCTCCAGGCCTCGCCTTTTGTATTCCCCAGCCGGGGACAACCGGCTCAAGGACCAGGGAGAGCCTGTCCTCCTACCGCAAAGGGCGGCGCGGACGGCAGGACCCCTTCCCCCGCCTGCAGTCTCCAAGCCCCTCCCTCCACGGATGACAGCTCGCCAGTCTCCCGGCGCCCCCAGGCCACGTGGGTCGGCAGCCGGACCTACCTGCTCCTCCGGGGCCCCCCCGGACGCAGATCGCGGGTCACTGCCCTCGGCCGGACCCCCGGGAGGGCGCTGGTATCCGGCCAGGCCCGGACTGAGAGCGCAGGTTCGCGGGGCCACGACACCCCGTGGACACCGACATGGCCCCAGCACGGACCCCCGCCGCCGCCCGCCGCCGGCCCAGGAAGGCTGCCCTCGGCCGCCGCTCCCCGCGGAGGCCCGGCTCCAGCCTCTTGGCCCGACCCTGCCCGTCTCGGGATGCATGATGGGAAATGTAGTCCGCAGAGCGCGGCCGCCCGCGGGGCTGGGGGCGGGGCTGCCTCTCCCCGCCCCGCCCCCTCTTGCGTCCTGTCGGGCCCGGCTTCCTCCAGGTCCCAGACCCCCGCCCCTGCGCCCTACACAGCTGGAGGCTTATTTCCAGGGAGAGAGACCCCTTGGCCTTGGCCCCTTCTCTGCCTGTGGACGGGCCGTGGAGCTGGGAGGGCGTTACAAGTGTCTTCAGTGGGTTGGAAAGGGTGTAAGCACATGGTTATTGCTAAGAAAAACATCCTTTTGCCCTGACCGGTGTGGCTCAGTGGATAGAGCGTCGGCCTGCCGACTGAAGGGTCCCATATTCGATTCCGGTCAAGGGCATGTACCTTGGTTGCTGGCACATCCCCTGTGGGAGGTGTGCAGGAGGCAGCTGATCAATGTTTCTAACTCTCTATCCCTCTCCCTTCCTCTAAAAAAAAATAAATAAAATATATTAAAACAAGAAAAACATCCTTTTAGCCACGTTTTAATACTATGAGGCTCTAAAACAGTAATTCTCAAATCTGACTGCACACAGTGACCTGGGGAACTTAAAAACAGAAACAAAACACTAATGCCAGCCCCTGAGTGGCTCAGTTGGTCAGAGCATCTGGTCAGGGCACATACAAGAATCAAACAGTGAATGCATACATAAACAACAACAAATCGATGTTCCTCTCTCTCAAATCAATAAGTAATAATTAAAAAACAAAACACTAATGCCTGGACACCACCCCTGGAGAATTTGACTTAATTGGATTGGGATAGGTCTTTTTAAAAGTTTCCCAGGTGATTTGCCAGGGTGAGGAGCTGCTACAAAATTTGTACTTTCCTAGACGCAAAGCAGTAAAAACAGGAAAACGTGAAGCTTCCCCAAAGAATTGTATTTTTGGAGAACAGTTGAAAGATGTAAAATTAGGGGTTAACAACAATACTTTTCATATGTTCTCGGAGCAATTAAATCACGTTACAGCTTCGTAGTCCGTTCGCCCGACACTTCTGGGTGCAGGGAGAGTCCGAAATCACTGCTTCCATTCCCCTCGCTGTGCAAGGTCCCAATGCAGGGCTCCGCTCTGCGCTTTTCTTGTGGTCGCAGCGGGCTGCCACTTGCCCACCTCCCTCCACACACTGGCCTGTGATCACATGGCGGAGACGAAGCTGTGGCCTTTTCCCAGAGATGGCTTTGCACAGGGCTTGCTCTTAGACCTTTGCACATACCTCGAGGGAAGGGTCCTTCTCCCTTTTAGGTAAGAACATGTGAGAAAGTGCCCAACTCCTTCAGGATTCCCCGGAAAGGAGACAGGAGGGAGGAGGAGCCTCTCGGGTCTCCGAGTCATTCATTATTCTCTCTCCTCACTAGCTCAGGTGTCCAGGCTCCCTCCCTTAGAGGAAATACCATTTGTAAAAAAGCATATATATATATATATCACTTGTATAGTTTTGTTCTCATAAATTCCACCAGATTACATTATGAGAGTGTAAGCCAAGAAGATCTCACCTTCTCTGATTTGGTACAGAAATATTTCATGAACCGAAAAGTTGGACCCCGTAGTATTGGTCCCCACAGCAGACATTTCACATGCTCTAACATACCTGATCAGGCTCCGTGTCAGTCTCCATGTTGTACTCACGGTGTCTTCGAATCTCACTCTTGCTTTCAAGTACCTCTCCATCAGAAAGCACCACTGTCCTTTAGAAGTGTTGCCTCTCCGTAGCTGAGCAAATGGCCACGTATAAACCCGAGGTGCTTCTGGCCGAGACTCTCACAGAGCTGCTGACACAGGATACCTCCGACCCCGCAGAGAAGTTTTACAAGAGGTTGAGCCCAAACTGATGACAAAAGCAAGATCTCAAATGCTCCAGAGAAGGACAATTTCGCAGTATAATGTATGCATTTTTGAATTAAGGAGGGAAAGTAAGGAAGATTATACGGAGGTGGGAGAAAGTAAGGTGGGGCTGGATTCCAGGGTCGGAAGGATTATGTGCTTTCTTGAAAATGGTTAAGGCTTATTTCAAAAGTACATTTAACTAGATCACAAAAGCAGTGGGCAGGGCTTGCCTAAAACAAAGACAACCCTTTTATAACAAAGTTACCTGCCTCAAGTGTGACTACCCACCGTGACCTGCCCGGGTAGGAATTGACGGTCTGATGACCCTGTGAGATTGCTTCCATGGAACCCCCTTTTCATCTACAGAGCAAACCACTGTGGCTACTTACTAAAACATTTTAAGGATGTTATTTAAAACTTCATTTTAGGCCCTGGCCAGATAGCTCAGCTGGTTAGAACATCTAACATATCAAAGCTAATATGTCAAAGTTGCAGGTTTGACCCCTGTTAGGACACATAAAAATATGATCCAGATGCCCATCAGCAGATGAGTGGATTAAAAAACTGGTCCATTTACACAATAGAATACTGCGCAGCTGTGAAAAAGAAGGGACTTTTACCCTTGGCAACTGCATGGATGGAACTGGAGAGCATTATGCTAATTGAAATAAGCCAGTCAGAGAAAGATGGCTATCATATGATCTCATTCACATATGGAACATAATGAGCAACATAAACTGATGAATAAAAATAGATCCAGAGACAAAGAAACACTGAACGGAACCTCCAACCTCAGAAAGAAGGCAGGGGAGGGGAGAGGGTAAGAGATCAACCAAAGGACTTGTATGCATGCATATTAGCATAACCAATGGACATGGACACTGGGGTGGTGGGGGCTTGTCCTTGAGGGTGGGAGTGGTGAGGGGGCGTTAATCCGGGAAAAAGGAGTCATATGTAATACTTTATTATTTATTTTTTTAAAAAAATATATTTTATTGATTTTTTACAGAGAGGAAGGGAGAGAGAGTTAGAAACGTAGATCAGCTGCCTCCTGCACACTCCCCACTGGGGATGTGCCCGCAACCCAGGTACATGCCCTTGACCGGAATCGAACCTGGGACCTCTCAGTCCGCAGGCCGACGCTCTATCCACTGAGCCAAACTGGTTAGGGCCATATGTAATACTTTAAAGATTAAAAAAAAGAATCAACCAGAGTGCATAAATAAGTGGAACAACAAATCGATGTTTCTGTCCCTAAAAAACCAATAAAAAAAAACTTAATTTAATCCATTTATTGAATTATATTTAAATATTGGGACAAGCCCTTCTTTTATTTGTTTGCTGATATGATTACCAAGTAATAAATCCTGACCCAACCGGTGTGGCTCAGTGGTTGAGCATCAAGTATGAGCCAGGAGGTCATGCTCTGATTCCCGGTCTTGGCACATGTCCAGGTATCAGGCTGGCTCCCCAGTGGGGGGTATATTTTTCCCTAACCAGTTTGGCTCACTGGATAGAGTGTCACCCTTTAGACTGAAGGGTTCCAGTTCGATTCTGGTCAAGGGCATGTACCTTGGTTGTGGGCACATCCCCAGTAGGAAGTATGGAGGAGGCGGCTGATCGATGCTTCTCTCTCATCGATGTTTCTCTCTATCCCTCTCCCTTCCTCTCTGTAAAAAATCAATAATATATATATAAAAAACGAAAATAAAAATATAATTTAAAATATAAAAGAAATAAATCCTAGTCTTTTGGAACAAAAATATCTATCAATCCTATGATGGCTGTGCTGCCGAAAACTTTGGGCTTTGCCGCCAACAACCCTACAGGCTCCCCTGTGCCTTCTGTGGCCCTCCAGATTTGGGGTTCCCCAAAGCCTTCACCTGCTGGTTTGTAGGCCCGAGGTTTTCATGGACCCAGCACGTCATCTCCACAAACCTCTTGTTCTTGCCCATGTTTCTTTCCTTTCATCGCTTTCATGGATGTTTCAGAACCCAAGGCTGTGGCTGTAATGCAGTGCCCTGACTGCAGTCTGTCCCCAACCCTGTCGCTCCCTTTCATGAGTCTTTTAGTGTCTTCAGCAGTTTTCCGCTCACACTCATGCAAGACAGCTAACGCGAAGTATTCTGAGCTAATAGACCTGGACCTTCCGCACAGGGTCCTTCCTGCCTTCATCGCTTTAGCTCCAGCCAGGCAGCTGGTTTTCCTGCTCTGCTGGGAAACTTCACCTGTGCTCTTCCCTCATCTCTCTCTCCTGCTTACGGTCTCTCATTTTAATATTTGGTCCATGACCCCAAAGGAGACCGAGATGGTGAGGACCAGCAGGCCGGATAACGTCTTTCTCTCTAAGAAAGATGTAGGGGCTGAAAGAGAGCCCACCTACCTGACTGGACCCTGTACCCCCATTCCAAGTAGGACACTGCTTTGAATCAGCCCTTTCAGATTGCTCGGACTTCTCGATCTTAGGCAGTAAATACAACCTTGGGGATCCTGTGGGCCCAAGTAATTAAAAAAAAATTCCAGATGCTTCCTCTGAAAATCCCACTAATTACCGTAATGAGAAGGGCCAAGTATTCAGTAGCATGAGCCTTGGAAGAGTACAGACCTGGGTTGTTATCCCACACCCTCTCCTTTCCTGCTGTGGGCAAATTACATAGTCTTCCTGGGCTTTAGTTTCCTTACCTGGAGAAGGGTATATCATCAGGTTATTGTGAAGATTATTTATGTTTTAAAATATATTTTTATTGATTTCAGAGAGGAAGGGAGAGGGAGAGAGGGGTAGAAACATCAATGATGAGAATCATGGATTGGCTGCCTCCTGCACGCCCCCTACTGGGGATTGAGCCTGCAACCCAGGCATGTGCCCTGATTCCTAAATGGACGCTCAACCTCTGAGCCACGCTGGTCCGGTACTGTGAAGATAAGATGAGAAAATGGCCCTGGCCTGCTTGGCTCAGTGGATAGAGCGTTGGCCTGTGGACTGAAGGGTCCCAGGTTCAATTCCGGCCAAGGGCACATGCCTGGGTTGCAGGCTCGATCCCCAGTGGCAGGCATGCAGGAGGCAGCTGATCAATGATTCTATCTCATCATTGGTATTTGTCTCTTTCCCTCTTCCTTCCTCTCTGAAATCAATAAAGAAATATATTTTTAAAAAATGAGAAAATGAAATGCTAGCACAATGCCAGGCATATAGTGTGATGAAGGGTAGCAATTACTATTACCCAAGGACATTGGACATAGGCGAGAATAATTAGTTCCTTAATATGGTTTAACTCTTTAGAGGATAAAGTACTATCTGAAGGGAACAATGCATCAATAATGATCCAGTTCCCGACTGAGGTAGCTTAGTGTGTGAGGGTTGACCTTGAACCAGAGGTCACAGTTCAATGGTTCAGTTCCTGGTCAAGGCACATGCCCGGGTTGCAGGCTCAATCTCTGGTGGGGGGAGTGCAAGAGTTAGCAAATCAATGAATCTCTCTCATCATTGATGTTTCTATCTCTCTCTCCCTTTCCCTTCCTCCATGAAATCACTAAAAATATATATTCTTAAAAATGGCCCAGTTTGGGAAGGAAAGTCAAAATACCCACAAGTTCTTTAGAGCTGTTCCTCCTCTTCTCTGGACCCTCTTTAGCGCTGGTGTGCCCCAGGGCGCAGGGCTGGGACTCCGATTTATCTCTAGACACCCACTCCCTTATTGCCTTGGCCTTCTCATCCAAGCCCAGGGCTTTAGATACCAGCACTAGATACGTTGACACCGTCCAGATTTGCATCTCTAACTCTGACCTTCACCCTCAACGCCAGGCTGATGTATCCAACTGACAACCACCTTCCGTACAGGGTCTTCATGCACAGGGCCTTCATCGCTTCAGCTCCCGCCCGGCAGCTGGTTTTCCTGCTCTGCTGGGAAACTTCACCTGTGCTCTTCCCTCATCTCTCTCTCCTGCTTACAGTCTCTCATTTTAATATTTGGTCCATTGCTGCAGAAAGACCAAAAAACTAAGCGACGCTTTGAAGAGTTGGAGAAATCACAGTTTTGATAACACGTGCTGTCTCTAGGGTTTGTCCTAAATCCCAAATCCAGAGCCCTGGTAACAAGCAAGAACCTTGCTTTATAACTGTCCCTCGAGTTCATTGATTTGCAAATATACTCCCTCCTCCTGAGGCCCTAAAGGGAGAATTCTCTTTACCTACCCTTCCCCCAGGTGTGCTTAGGTTCAGGGCTCAAAACAAAGCCCCCTACCTTACAGGGACAGGGTTTTGTTTGGTTTAATGGCCTAATATTCCTTGCAGAACCAGTCTTCCTCCTCACCATGACCCCGAAGGAGACCGAGATGGTCCCACTAGAGTTGGAAAACTCCCACTGGCTTGTGTGCTTTCTACCAGAACTGCTCCTCCCACGTTCTGCCCTCTAGTTCCTCATCCTAGTTGTCTCCTGTGGCCACTGTGACCACACAAGTACCACCCTGTTGTGGTTATATTATCACAAGTCTCCTAATCCGATGCCCTGCTCTGACCTTCCTACCTTCAGCCTGTTCTCCACACAACAGCCAGAGGGATCCTATTGGCATGGAAGGCAAGTCATATTATTCTACTAGAGGCCTGATGCACGAAAATTCGTGCAAGAGTAGGCTTTCCTGCCCTGGCCGGTTTGGCTTGGTGGATGGAGGTCAGCCTGTGGACTGAAGGGTCCCAGGTTCGATTCTGGCCAAGGGCATGTATATACCTTGGTTGCGGGCACATCCCCAATCGGAGGTGTGCAAGAGGCAGCTGATCGATATTTCTAACTCTCTGTCTCTCTCCCTTCCTCTCTGTAAAAAATCAACAACAAAAAAGTATTTTTTTTAAAAAAAGAGGCCTCCCCCCCTTGCAGGCACCACTCCCTCCAGCCCTAGTCTAATTAGCATATTATCCTTTTATGATTATAGGTTTAGAATCTTCCAACAGCTTTCCATCCCCCTTCTTACAGAAACCAAACTGATTTCAGCAGAGGTTGTATATCTTGTTTAATAACCGCCCCCATCTGCATCTCCGCTAGGGCAGAACTTCCATAAGCTTTGTTTTTTTCTCTCCTGTATCTCCAGCACCTGACACAGTGCTTGGCGTACTGTAGGTAGTGCATACGGTTCTTGAATAAATAACTGACTTGAAAAGTGGGAAGGTAACTGCTTAATCCAACCTCCTCCTTTCTCTACGGATAAAGCTTTATTTGGAAATGCTTTATAGGTTTTTCTTGCAGCAGACTTCTTTCATCCCCTGAAATTGGATTTAGGCTATAAAATCAGGTTTCTTTCTTTAAGGACCCCACTGACGGGGATACCAGGTGGCGGGAATCAGCAAGCATTTCCGGTGCAGACAATCCACGGGGCAGCCTGGAGCCGGCTCCCTGAAGAGCATCCGCTACAACTGTGATGCCCCTCGTGTTCCTCTAGATTGCGGTGTGCAGGTAGCTTCCAGCTTCTCCGTGACCTCGCGCAAGTCACGCTGAGCCAGATTTATTGCCGAGAACTAGCCAGGCCCCGGGGAAGCGGGGTTGATTCTCCATCAGAGGCGGGGGCGGCTCCTGCACCTTCAACTTGGCGAACACAGCCTAGTATTTCTGGGCGGGGGACGCCTCACTTGGAGACCTATCCGGGATGGAGGGAAGAGGGACGAACCCGTGTGACCACGGCCTCTCTGACTCCCTCTCCTCGGTCTCGGGCTCCCTTCCTTTCCCTTCCCAAGAAGGCGGCCTCGACGCACGCCGGCCAGGGAAGCCACCTCGCTCCAGGCCGGGCGCGCGAAGCTGGAGGACCAGCGGCCGCACGCCGGCAGCCTAGCCACGCCCCCGCCGCGGGTCCCACACGCACAGCGGCGGGAAAGCGTGCCCTCCCATTGGACGCCGACAAGCAACGTGCCCTCACGCCCCGCCCCCGCAGACACACCTGCCCCGCCCCCCAACGCGCGGGGCACGGCGGGAGGGGAGTCGGCGCGACCCGCCGCTCTACTCCATATCCCGGCAGGCCGAGCGCTCCAGGCGGCGGCGCGGCGCCTTTGTGGAGGCAGCGGAGGAAGTTCCGGTCTCCGCGACGCTGGGTCGGTGGCGGCGGCTGAGGATTCGGAGGAGCGGGCCGCGGAGGCCGCGCTGCCTCGGTGAGGACCCGTGGCGGGAGGGTGGACGCGCTGGAGCCTGAGGGGAGGCAGCCGGCCTTACTAGGCCGCCCTGGACGTCGAGGGCCCGCGCGGCCTGGACGCTGCGCCTTCGGTGTCGCGGGGCGGCCGCGACTTGGCTCGGGAAGAGGAGAGCTGACTGCGGGTGTGGGGAGGGAGGCGCCGCCCCCGGGAGGGACGCCCCGGAACGGTCTCCGGCCAGGGGCGGGCCCCGGGCGGTAGGATTACCGGTCCGGCCTCGGGGCGGCCGGCTTGCGGGTCGGGGACCGGCGCGTGGTTGGGGGTCGGGGTTCCCCGTCTGCGGGCCCTCGGTTCCTTCCCTTTTTCCTGCTTTTGCGGGAATCCGATTCGGTTCTGAGGTGTAGCTCGAGGCGGGGGTCTTCTGTGGCCAGCACGTAGCCCGGCCCTCGGCCCCGGACGGACACGCGTGGGCTCGGCGGGACCGCACCGGGCGCGAGGGCTCCGATCCCCGGCGTCCGGGGCTGTAGAACCCCGGGGCGGGGGCGGGGGCGGGTGGGTTCTGCGCCCGTTGGACGCGTGTTTCCCATTTGAGATCCCGATTGGCTTTGCAAGTGGGTTTCCTTCCAGCCGGAGGACGGACGCCGGGCTGCCGTGTTCCCGCAGGAAGGGCCGTGTCCTGTGGGCCCGCCCGCGGCGCGGGGAGCTGTGTCTTCCGCGTCTCCCGCGTCGCTCGCTGCCTGTGGAGGTCAGAGCCGCGGGTCTGGGGGAAGGAGCCCGGCCGCCCGGCTCGGCTGCTGAGCCCTGGATGGTGCCCTGGGTGCGCTGGCCGCTCCCTGTCGAGTACCGCCACCCGCGGGAAAGGTTTCGTGGTGTCGGCCACTCGTGTGTGGTCATGATTTAGTTCAGAGTGACATTAAGGTGAAAACTATGGCCCTGGCCGGTGGATAGAGCGTCGGCCTGCGGACTGAAGGGTCCCGGGTTCGATTCCGGCCAAGGGCTCATCCCCAGTAGGGAGTGTGCAGGAGGCAGCTGATGGATGTGTCTAACTCTCTATCCGTCGTCCTTCCTCTCTGTAAAAAATCAATAAAATATACTTAAAAAAAACTATGGGAAAGTTTTGAAATTCTAAAAATCGTAAGTCATTTCTTGGATGGGCTCGTGGATGGTGTCGGGAGGGGCATCCGCAGCCACTCGTGTGTGGTAGCCGCCGGGTTGGTGGGGGAGTTGAACCGGGAGGTCTCCGTCCTGACCGGCGGCAGCATCCTCCGCTCCCCGGTGCTGTTGCTGAACTTGGGTTTTTGTTGCCTTTTGTATCCCAGGTTCTGGTAGCCTTTCCGAGGAGGATTGTCCAGGGGGAAGGTTACCAGATGAACTCCACCGTCTTACTGCCTGTACTTGGGGCTTGCGCAAGGTTAGGTTCTTCTGCCAGTGTTCATTGTTTGTACCGGTGGTAATGATTTACTTATTTATTTTAAAGATATGTATCTGATTGATTTTTTTACAGAGAGGGATAGAGAGTCAGTCTGAAGGCCAATGCTCTATCCACTGAGCCAAACCGGCCAGGACATTTAGTTCAGAGGGACATTAAGATTAAAACTATGGGAAGGTTTTGTAATTCTAAAAATCGTAGGTCATTTCTTGGATGGGCTCTTCCAGCTAAACACCAAGTGCTTAGGATTCACACGTCAGACTGTTCACTCATTTAAGGTGTATAAGTCATGTCTTTTGCACATTACTAATTTTTTCTTTTTACAACGTGGCGATAGCCCTGGCTGGTGTGGTTCAGTGGGTGGGATGTCATCGGGGCCTCAAAACATTGCCAATTTGATTCCTGGTCAGGCACACACCAAGGTCATGGGCTTCATCTCAGTGGGGGGGGCGTGCAGGAGGCAGCTGATCAATTTTTTTCCCTCTCTCTTCCTTTCTCTCTAAAAATCAACTTAAACATTTTAAAAGTTGTGATACATAGTAACAAAATTTACCATTTAAACCATTTTTTTAACCCTCACCTGAGGATACATTTATTTTTTATCGTATTTTTTTTAGAGAAGAAGGGGAGGGGCGGGAGAGAAAGATTACTGTGAGAGAGAAACTGGTCGGTTGGGTACTGTATGCTCCCTCACTGGGGATTGAACCCGAGACATAGGTATGTGTCCTGACGGGGATTGATCCCACAACCTTTTCAGGGCATGGGGTGACACTCCAACAGAACCACATGGTTGGGGTGTCGTTTAAACCGTGTTTTTTTAAAAATAGATTTTTATTGATTTCAGAGAAGAAGGGAGAGGGAGAGAGAGAACCATCAATCACGAGAGAGAATCATTGATCAGCTGCCTTCTGCAGGCCCTCTGCTGTGGCTCCAGCCCACAGTCCAGGCATGTGCCCTTGCCGGGAATGGAACCTGGCCCCTTTAGTCCACAGGCCGACACTGTCCACTGAACCATACCAGCGGGAGCTCTCCCTTCTCTGAAGGCTGAGTGATTCTCTGTTGGTGTGTATGGACCATGTTTTATCTCTGCATTTGTTGGGTTGTTTCCTCCTGTTGGCTATTGTAAATAATGCAGCTATGAATGTGGGTATCCAAATATCTCTTCCTGTCCCTCTTCTGAGTTTTTGGGGTACATACCTAGAAGTGGTCATAGGATAATTGTGTGTTTAGGTTTTGAGGAACTGCCATGCTATTTTCCCACAGCAATTGCAACCTCATTTTACATTCCCATCAGCAATGCATAAGGGTTCCAGTTTTTCTACATCTTTGCTAATACTTGTTATTTTCTCTGTGTGTGCTGTTTTTTGTTATTGTTATTAATCCTCACCTAAGGATGTTTTTTTCCATTTATTTTTAGAGTGGAAAGGAGAAATGGAGGAGGGAGAAAGAGAGAGAAACATCACTGTGAGAGACACATCAATTGGTTGCCTCCTGCGCTCCATCTGGCCCCGTGCGGGCCGATGCTCTAACCATTGCGAACACTGGCCAGGGCCCTTTGACAAAGTCCAGTTTGTCTGTTTGTTGCCTGTATTTTTGGTGTCATTCAAGAGATCGTTGCCAAATCCAATGCACAGAGCTTCCCCTTTTAACTGTTGTATGGATGTTAGGTAAGGGCCCTACTTCATTCTTTTGCATGTGGATGTCCAGTTTTCCTGTGGCCATTGTTGAAATGTGTCCTTTCTCCATTGAATGGTCTTGGCACCCTTGTTGAAAATTACTTGACCATGTATGTGGGGGACTCATATTAGTCCCAAAGCTAAGAGATGGAAGTAGCCCAAGTGTCCCTCAGTGGATGAATAGATAAAATATGGTATATACATACTCTAGAATGTTATTCAGCCTTAAAAAGGAGCCCGGCCAGCATGGCTCAGTGGTTGAGTGTCCAACGATGAACCTGAAGGTCACGGTTTGATTCCCGGTGGGGGTACATGCCTGGGTTGTGGGCTCAATTCTCAGTAGGGGGCGTGCAGGAGGCAGTCGATCAATGATTCATCATTGATATTTCTACCTCTCCCTCTCCCTCCCTCTCTGAAATCAGTAAAAAAAGGAGTGAAATTCTAATAGATGCTGCAATATGGATGAACCTTAAAGACAATGTGCTAAGTGAATAAGCCAGTGGCAGGAGGACAAGTACTGTGTGACTCCACTAGTATCATGAGAGGTGCATCAGGGGAGTCCAGATTACAGAGACAGCCCGGCTTGTGTGGCTCAGCCTTGTCTTGTGCGCCTGGAGGTTGCTGGTTTGATTCCTGGTTAGGGCACCTGCTGGGTGGCAGGCTTAATCTCCAGTAGGGGGCATGCAGGTGGCACCCAATCCATGTTTCTCATTGATGTTTCTCTCTCTCCCTCTTTCTTTCTCTAAAACTAATAAAAACATTAAAAAAAATCATAGGGCAGAAAATAGAATGTTGGTTGTCAAGGGCTAGGTAGAGGGGAGTGGGGGCTCCTGTTTAATGAATACGGGTTTTAGTTTTGCAAGGTGGAAAAAGTTCTGTGGATGGGGGTGGTGATGGTTGCACAACAGTGTGAATGTACTTCGTGCCACTGAAATGTGTACTTAAAAATGGCAAGTTTTACACTATGTGTATTTTACAACAATTTTTAAAAATACGTAAGTTTTTAAAAAGAATGGCTCTATTGATTCCACTTTCCCATGTCCCGTGTCTTACTGACCCCTCTTCCACTTTATCAAAAGGCACCTCTCTAATTAGAAATCAAACGGAAGTAAACTACTTAATTGAGGAAAGCCCTTCAGGACACCACACGATGTTTATATCCCACTGAAGGCTGTTCGGCTTCTTTCCATTTGCTGAGCTATTATGAATAAGGCTGTTAGGAACATATTTGTACAAGTATTTTGTTTTCATTTACCTCGGGTAAATACTTAGTGGAATTACTGCATCTTAGAGTGACGTTTGTCAGAGCAATTTCTAAAGTACTTGTACTATTTTGCCA
>PVJC01026605.1:0-23892 GCA_004026665.1 Murina feae
GGGTAAGGGCATCAGGCCCGACAGAGGGTTCAGGCAGGACTAAGGTCAGTGGGCCTTTCTGTGTTTCCCCTCCTGCTGGAGCATTCTCTGGTGGTCATCTACTGGCCATGAGCCTGGCATGCACCTGTCCAGGTGGGTCTGTCATCTCCTGGGCATGACTTCCAGGGAAGACTTCTCTCTGAGGTGTTCCAGTGTGACGAGGCGGGGAGGAGGGTTGACAGTGGCCTAAGACAGGCCTTGGTTGGTTGCAGGCATAGGCCTGGTCCTTGGGGAGGGTGGTGGGCGAATAGTTAACATGTCCCTTTTTGGAAACCTTGATATTGACGAATGAACACACATATGGGCAAGCTGGGCCTGGTAAGCTGGAATGTTCTGGTCACTCTCTGTTCATGCATGAGCCTGGGCTGGGAGCTGTGTCTTTGGCCAGGCTGGCTCATGCCCTATGTTCCACGTCTCTGTGTTGAGCAGCAGCGTCCAATTTCTTCGCGGCCAGCTGTGTCCCCGGTGTGGATGCGACAGCCTTCCCCAAACTGTGTCAACTGTGTGCTGGGAAAGGGAAAGACAAGTGCGTCCTCTCCCACCGTGAACCGTACTTTGGCTACTCGGGTGCCTTCAAGTGAGTGAGACTCCTTGTTCCTCCCCCCTTCTCTGAAGATGGTGAAATGAAGGCACAGGGATTAGGCAGGGCTGCCCCAGACCCCGTAGAGGGTCAGGGTGAAACCCAGGTTCTGAGTGCCTCCTAACCATCCTGAGGAGCAGTCTTTTGTGCGGGAGCCCCTCTTCTCCCAGAGTCTGGGGTCTGTCTATGTTATTACCCTCCTGGACCCTCCTGTAGGGGATAGGGGATAGGCCTGACTTTGGGACTCTAGGATCCACAGACACAGGCTTGGGCTCCCATCTGATTAATGGCCAGGATCTCCCAGTTTGCTTCTTTCTGCCTGAGCACCTCCCTGTGTCGGGGACATGTGCCTGCCTCTCCCCACCTCCCTCTCAGCCCTGTGAAGGCACCTCTCCCTACTTTATGTTCAGTAAGAGAAATGGCTACCACTCAAAACCAGGCCGGGATCAAGGCTATTGAGCTTTGATCCTACATGTAAAAAGCTTTAAACCTTTATTTTTTAAATATCTATTGCTTTTGGCTGCTTTTGAAGAGGAAGATGAGGGTCCTACTTTCACACCATCCCTCCCCAGAGTTGCCTGGGATGTGGCTTACAGGGCTCCTACCTGCTTCAGCCCTGGGCTTGGCTGTGGGGGTTCAGGCGCCTCTTACATAGGGCCATTGCCTCTGTGAGGACAGATGAAAGTCTGGGAAACTGGGCAAAGCTCTGTGAGCCTGTGGCCGGGGCAGAACTTCAGAGGGTATGCACGGGGAGGGCAAGGCCCCGTCCTGGAGAGTGCCCTGACTGCAGCTGTCCTGTTCCTCAGGTGTCTGCAGGATGGAGTGGGGGATGTGGGCTTCATGAGACATATGACTGTGTCAGGTAAGTGCTGTGTGGAGGGGGAATCACGTGCGTTCACCCTGGCTAGGGGAACTGATTTTTGCCTGAAAGTTTTCCTACATCTAGAGATGGGTGATGACAAATCTTAATGAAGTAGAAGGGTTTCTGTATAAAATACATTTTTGTTTTTGTACATTGGTTAGTGCTCAATTTGTTCAGTCTATAACTCTACTAAACAAATATTATGAACATTTAAACATTGCTTAACTAGTAAAACAGAAGGAGTTTCAATAATCAGATCCTCCCAGTCACTGAAATATCAATTTCAAATTTAATCACGTTCTTCTGAATGCCTCATTACAAATGGCTCTTAAATCCTTCAAAAATCTGCGGTAATACACACACTATCATAACAATTTCAGAATTTATTAGCACACATATAATAAGTCTGTTGCAAAAGCATTATTACTATGGACAATAATTTCTTGTTTCTATATTTAAAAAAAACACTTTTCCAGGGTTTTGGGTAATTTATCAGAAACAAACAAATAACAAAAAAGTTTTTCAGACAAGATGAGAGTACAGACTTTGAGTTTTATAACCGATTAATTTCTTTCATCTATAAAATACACTTGTATTTTATACAAGTGTACCACTTGTACCACTCAAGATATTTAAAAACAAGTGTATATTCACTATGCTAGATTCATTGTAAGATTAATGTCTTACAATGTCTACCTCAAGGAAAACTTTAAGTGCTTGCTTTCTCCATGGGCCTTAGCTCCTCATAACCTAGTTTTTCTCTAACACGAAATAGGAGTTTCGCATGTTTTGTTCTCTTGTTCAGCCGTTCACAATTCACTGTCTCCTCATTACTACACATTGACCTGTTTGTTAGCATTTTGGTAAGTGATGCATGTCTTATTATCAGTAATTTTAATTAGTGGGGTCATCTAGGGGTTGCATCTCCCAGGATCAAGTTGTTCCAAATAACTGTCACTGTTATCTCCTCTGGTTGCTCAAGTTACCACAATTATATCAGAGGGCAACACGTTCTGACACTCACCCTAAAACATCCTCACTTTCTGAAAACAACAGGTTGTCCTAGACCATCCTGATTATCTTTGCTGAAAGCCACTTGTCTGCTATTATATAAGACCCCTTATTAAAAGTCGAAGTTTATGAGAGATTGTCCACTGGGCTTTAGGGATGAAAATGAGTGTTGGGTGGTGAGTGACTTGAGGTGGAAAAGTTATTTCTTTCTGAAACTATTAGATCATATTGAGTCTTTAAATTTAATTCTAACATTACTAAATCATTTAATATTTTTAATATATTTAAAGTGTATTTTCTTTATGACATACCTAATTAAAATGGTAACAATCACAAGAACTCTAATTGTATTCATTCTCTCTCTTTTTTAGAAAAACGTTTTAATTTATTTCAGAGAGAGGAAGGGGGAGGGAGAGAGAGATAGAAACATTAATGATGAGAGAGAATCATGGATTCTCCTGGGGACCAAGCCTGTAACCTGGGCATGGCCCTGACTGGGAATGGAACCACGACCTCCTGGTTCATGGGTCAATGCTCAACCACTGAGCCACACCAGCCCAACCTCCTTCTCTTTTGATAGATTTTATCAACCCCAAAGACCTTCTGTCATAGGGCTGCCACAACGAAGTACCTTAAGCAACAGAAATTTGTTGTCTCATAGTGCTAGAGGCGAAAGTCCAACATCAGAATGTTGGCAGGGTTGGCTCCTCTGAGGCTATGAGGGAAAATCTGTCCCATGCCTTTCTTCTGGTTCCCAGGAGTTTGCTGGCAGTCCTCGGTGATCCTCGGCCTGTACTACATCATCCCAATCTCTGTCTTTCCTTTCACATGCCATTTCTCTGCGTGCATGTCTGTCAGTGTCCAAATTTCCTCTTTTTATTTATTTTTTCAAAAATATTTTTTATTGATTTTTTACATAGAGGAAGGAAGAGGGATAGAGAGTTAGAAACATCGATGAAGAGGAACATCGATCAGCTGCCTCCCGCACCCCCCCCACATTGGGGATGTGCCCGCAACCAAGGTACATGCCCTTGACTGGAATCGAACCTGGGACCCTTGAGTCCACAGGCCGACACTTTATCCACTGAGCCAAACCGGTTAGGGCCAAATTTCCTCTTTTTATAAGGGCACCAGTCGTAATGGAGTAGGGCCCGCCCACTCCAGTATGACCACCTCTTAATTACATCTGCAATGACTCTATTTCTAAATAAGGTCACATTCTGAGGTCCTGGGGATCAGGACTTTAACATGTGCGCCTCGGCAGGAGGTGCACAGTCCAACCCAGAACACCTAATAGCTAGACCAGGGAACCAAAGAGCTTGTTTTCCTTATAAGGTTTTCTGGTCCTTCTCTGTAGCTATAGAATGCCCTGACCGGCTTCCTAGGCCCCTGCCCATCCCTCACCTGCTCCACCACCTTTCTCTGGTAGGTTCTGTCTTCAGGGGGAGACCAGGACTGTCCTAGCATGGCCACATGTCAACCTCAGATTAGCAAGTTTGACGAGTTACCTCAACTCTCTGAGGCTATTTCCTTTTCTCTGGAATGGGATAGTTGCCCTAGCCTGTTTGGCTCAGTGGATAGAGAGTCCGCCTGTGGACTGAAGTCTGGTCAAGGGCACATGCCCAGATTGCGGTCTCCAGGGGTGGGGGTGAGGTGTGAGTGTGTGCAGGAGGCAGCTGATCAATGATTCTCTCTCATTGATGTTTCTCTCTCTCCCTCTTCCTTACTCTCTGAATTTAATAAAAATATATTTTAAAAAATAGAGTGGGATAATCACATCATGCAGCCTCCTCCAGCTGCGATGAGGATTAAGTGACAAAGAGCATGGGGTGACTTCAGCACGGTGTTTGGTGTGCTGTGAGTGCTCAGTAAACATCTGCTGTCACCTTTCATATTAGCAGAGCCACAGAGACAGGGGCAGTGGGAGGGCTCCAGGCCAAGCATGCCTCCCAGCCCTGCCTGCCCAGTCATCTCTTCTCCTGAGGCCTCAGGCTCCTCATCTGTAGAAAATGTACCTTGAAAAGATTCTCTTTCAGTCCTCCTAGGGTTGTTAAAGGAATGATTGGAGAAGGCAGTTTTGGTGATATAAACAAATTAATTAACACTTCATGAAGTGGGAAGTCTCCATGTGAAGAACTGCAAAATGGGGAGGAAAGCAGGAGGCTTTTACAGGACAGAGAATAAAGAACAAAGAAGAGACACGTAGGAAGCATCTGATTGGCTGGGGCCACACTGTCAACCTTGTTTGGGCTGAGAAGGAACAAAGAAAGAAGTAGAGAGCCCAGAGTCGGGTTGGCAGGAGGCTTGGCTGGACACTGCACTTCTGGTCCCGCAGAGCATTACAGGGATGTGAAAGTCATCTAAGTTTTGGTTTGTTGACGTGGCATCCTGGCCAGGAGCGGCTCCATCTTGGGCCTAGAATGTTATTTCAACAGGGTCAGGTAGTTTGTGTTTCAGTGAGAAAGGGGGGACCACAGCTTATGTCTCTGCCTATAGTCTGTTGGCTCCTTTTGGCTTTCTTCTCCCAGAGAACCTTGCACGCCAGGCTGACGGGGACCAGTACGAGCTCCTCTGCAGGGACAACACCCGGAAGCCAGTAGACCAATATGAGGAGTGCCATCTGGCCAGCAACCCTTCCCATGCTGTCGTGGCCCGAAGTGTGGGCGGCAAGGAGGACTTGATCTGGGAGCTTCTCAACCAGGCCCAGGTAGCAAATCCACTGTCCTTCTTCCTGTTTGGGAGTCACTGCTTGGATTCAGGGCACCTTTCTTTACTCTCTTATTGCCGCTCTGGAAGTCCTGTGGGCCAAGTCAGGAACCACACCACACATCATCCTCTTCACTGACAAGCCACTCAGTCTGTATATATTATAGACAGCAGAGGCCATAAAACCCTCGCCTGGCATCACCGACCCGGTGAGCCAAAGACTCTGCAGAAGTTCCTCGTTGTCCCAGTGTGTTCTTTTCGTTCTAACTGATGCAGATGTCTCCCTCCATGTTCCCATTATCCTACTGGCATATGACCCTGCCCTCCTGACTTCCCTTAGGCACAGTAACCCTTCACCAGCATTCCTCTCTGTCCTGTGTTGGTGGCAGTCTCTCCCATCCCTACCTCATTCATCATCTGGTCCCATCCCTGTCAGCGCTCTCTGCTCCGCACTGGGAGTTCAGAGATGAACTAGACAAAGACCTGCCCTTGAGTTGCTCACAGAGAAATGTGGACACATACAAATTATCAGGAGGTGGGATGGCACAACCTTGGAAACATAGATTATTTACTTTCCAGAGGACAGGACTGATTTGCATGATGCATCTGGGAAGGTTCCAGGACCCCAGGGAATAAGCTATGTTCACCCCAAGGAAGTATGGAGGTTTGCCAGAGAAAGCAGCGGGTGACATTTTATGCAGAGCCATTGCAAAACAAAAAGCAGCCAGACATTGGAAAGAGTGTGTGAGTAGATGCTGCTGTCAGGTACAGCCAGGAACAGCTTTGGGCCAGTCCGTGGGAGCCATAGGTAAAGAGCCCTTTGTTTTTGCCAGAAGCGGGAAAGGACTGCTTGAGATCCTCAGTGGTGGGGGGCGGGCCCAGGACTCCTGACCTCCAGCCTTGATGGCAGAGCGCTGGATCAGCAGCTACTCAGGATGAAAACCACGGAGCCACTTGGAGAATCAGGCCGCCAGCACCGTGGCAGCCTTCACTGACTGCCCATGGGAAGACGGCATTGGAGAGGGGCAGCTGCCTGGCACGTGACGACCCCAAACCCCTTTGTACAGATCTAAGGGGCAGCCCCTGCAGTTTCCCTGAGTCTGCACAAGGCAAACAAGCTGGGATTTGAGTAAAGCATTCCATGGAGGGAGACCTCGAGAACCCCATGAGCCCCAGGGACTTCTGAGGGCCCTGGCCCCTGTCTTCTCTCTCAGGCACTCATTCTGTTTTCCCTTTCCATTCTTAAATGGTTGGGGTTTGTTTTCCCTTTGATTCTCTATACCAGCTTCCCTCCTTCACTGTCTCATTTATCCTTCTAACAGGAATATTTTGGAAGAGACACATCAGCAGACTTCCAGCTCTTTGGCTTTCCTTACGGAAAGGACCTGCTGTTTACAGATGCCGCCCGTGGGTTTTTAAAAGTCCCACCTAAGATGGATGCCATGCTGTACCTGGGATATGAACATTTAGCTGCCATTCGGTCTCTACGGGGAGGTGTGTAAGGTCCTGGCAGGGCAGCGGGCAGAGTGGGGGTTCATAGAGGCTTTCCTGGTACCCGCAGGCCTCACCTGACTCAGCCTTCACTGGCGGGAAAGCTCAGGGGAGTACCAACTGCACTGGGTTTTAAATGAGGGGAGTTTCTGTTGAGCTGGGGAGAAGACCTAACTTACCTTTAGATTATGGACCACCTGAATTAATGATGGTTCTGGCTTCTTTGTATTAACCAGAGTTGCCCCACCCAACAACAGGTCTACTAGTATTTGACAGGGGAAATAGCCCATCCTAACCTGAAGTGGGGACATGGCCTCTGCCACCTTCAGGAGAACTAGAATTTTAGAGGGTTTTAATCCAGCTCCTGCCTTCCTCCAAATTCCTATGGTCCATTTCTTCCTTCCTTCTCACTTTGCCCCCGCCCCTCCATTTAGTCAACCAATAGTTATTGAGCATCTACAAAGCCTCTGTGTTAGATGTGGGCATATCATGGTGAGCAAAGACTGGGCAACAGGAGAGCAAGCAGCCCCACCCAGAGCAGAACACATGACTACCCCCCGGAGAGCGCTTCCTGGATAGTAGAACCCAGTCCTGTAAGAGAGTTCAGAGGCCTTCCCTGGGGAGGTGATGCCTGAGAAGGTGAGGTCCAGAGGGACGTTAGGGTTGCCTTGCCTTCACCACTCTTTCTGAGAACTGAGTTCCCATTTTTCCAGAGGGTGATAGGCAGGAATGAGTGGTGATACAGGCATATGACTCTGCTGATGTTGATGAGGACCTCATTGGGCAACCACGCTGTAGCTGGTGGCACTAAACTCCCAAACCCATCTTGGAGCTTCCTTTGGATCTCTGGCTCTTCTCTACCTATCCTAGGTGGGGAAGGCTCACAGAAGGTGAAGTGGTGCACAGTGGGCCTCCACGAGAGTGCCAAGTGTAGCCAGTGGGCTATCGTGAGTGGTGGCATCTTAGAGTGCATCATGAAGGAGACCACTGAGGACTGCATTGCTGCCATTGTGGTAAGGAAGGCCCTGTCTCCACAGCTGAGTTCAGACACCCACACATGTGGTTCTTCTGCGGAGACTTCCCAGACACCTCCCCATCAGCCGCGAGGCTGAGATGCAACTGTTGTGTTGCATCTTTCCCACTCTCCAAAGCCCCATCCCACTCCATCCCATAGACCCCTCCAGCTCAGGGCTGGGCAGAAACAAAGAGCCAGCCCAAGGCTCAAACTCATTTGGTGCTCAGCTCTAGTGACCAGGGAGCTCTGAATGGTGTCCTGCCTAGGACCTGTGGGAAGTGGGATGACATCCCAGGGTGTGGTCAGGGCCCTTGTGGATTGTGAAAGCAAATCAACCTTTTCAGTCCTTCAGTTGAACATTTAATTTTTTTCTGGTGATAAAAATATTACATGTTGGAAGAGAAATGAAAAATAAATAATATCATTCACAACTTCATAACTCAGAAATAATTACCACATAATTTTTGAGTTATAAAGCTCATTTCTATTTCTCTATGAACAGATAATACTTTTGTGATCAGAAAAAAAAAAAAAAAGAAAAAGATAAAGGACCCAAAAATTGACAAACTTTGGGGATATACAGTCTTTCTTAGGAAAGAAGATGCTAATTTTGGTAAACTTACCTGGGACCAACTAATAAGATTAAGATCTTGCAATTTCTATAGCCTCCTAACTTTGTCAATTATAAGGATTACATTAATTTGATTGCTCAGAACATTATCTGGCATATAAATAAACTAGAGGCCCGGTGTACAAAAATTTGTGCACTCGGGGCGGGGGGGAGGGGGTGTCCCTCAGCCCAGCCTGTGCCCTCGCGCAGTCTGGGACCCCTCAGGGGATGTCCACCTGCTGGCATGCCTGACCAGCCTGGGTGAGGGGCTGATGGCTGTTTGCAGACTGGCCAAGCCCCCCAGTGGGACACCCTCACCCCATGGGGGTGTGGCCAGCCTGAGTGAGGGGTTAAGGGCCGTTTTCAGGCTGCCCACATCCCCTTCAAGGTTTGGGTCCCTACTGGGGTGCCTGGCTGGAAGCAGGTACCTTGGATTTATTTAACTTCTATAATTGAAACTTTGTTGCCTTGGTCCCCGATCAAAGCCTGAGTTGCCCTTGGCAACCCAAGGTCCCAGCCCGGCAGGTACCTGGGGTTTGTTTATCTTCTATAATTGAAACTTTGTAGCGTTGAGTAGAGCTCAGGGCCCACAGGGCCCTGGCTTCCTCCATTGCCTGGGGCAACTCCAGCTCTGTGGCTGCTGCCATCTTAGTTAATTTGCATATTTGCTTCTGATTGGCTGGTGGGTGTGGCTGGTGGGCGTGGCTTGCAGGTGTAACAGAGCAAGAGTTAATTTGCATATTACTCTTTTATTAGATTAGATGTTAGCTATTGCTATAATTACTTAAATTCTTTAGCATAGTTGGTAAACTTTTTAAGGTTATGAAGTATTTATTTAAAATGTTGTAATGGCTGCATAATATTGCACCAAGTATGTCTGCCTCAATTTATTTAACTAATTTCTAAATGTCTATATTTGAATTATCTCCAGATCTTTTGCTATTATAGAAATGGGAATGAAGATTTTTGTTCTTTAATCAATATTTCTGAGTATGCCTTTAATACTAATGACAGCTAATGTTTATGACCTCTTAACTTGCATTAACTCATTTAATCCTCAAGATAAGCCTATAAGGTAGGTGCTTCACCCATTTTATGGATGAAATATTGTATGTAGAATAGTATTTAGGGATGTATCCCTTGGATTAGTCAGATCCCAGAGGCTGTGTGATATAGTGGTTATGAGCAAAAGTTAAGGAATTAAACTATCTAAGTTTAAGTCCTGGTGACCATCTATTGGACAAATTGTTTAACCTCTCTCTGCTTCAGTTTATTAATGTATTAAAGAGGGAAAATTATACAACCTACCTAATTGGATTTTATGAGGAATATATGAAGTAACCATTGCAGATTGTTTAGAAAAGGTCCTAACACATATAGGGGCCTGGCAAGTTTTTCCTTCTAGAGTTACTACTGTCTTAAGTAGATTTTTTTTTACAGATTTCTAGAAAGGCAGTTAGCAGGTCAAAAGCAAAGAGTATGTGTGTGTCTGTGTGTTTCTTTCTTAATGACCTTATCTGTGACTGTAAGTATACATTTTTTGCTCTGTTGGAAAAATTTATCAATTCAAACTAAACATTAATTATTACAGAAATACCTCATTTTATTGTGCTTTGTTTTATTGCACTTTGTAGATACTAGATTTTTTTTAAAAGGCAATATTAAGGCTCACTGAAGGCTTAGATGATAGCATTTATTTTAGCAATAAAGAATTTTTAAATTAAAATACATTGTTTTTTTAGAAATGATGTACTTCACACTTAATAGAATATAGTATACTGTAAACATAACTTTTATAAGCAGAGGAAAACAAAAAAAATTCATGTGACTTGCTTTATTGCAATATTTGATGTATTGTAGTGGTCTGGAACTAAATCAGAGTATCTCTGAGGTATGCCTGTAAATTATTTAAGTAGAGAAATTAATTATGTACTGAAATCTTTGCTGTGCCGGGGCTCTAAGTATACTGCCAATGGAGTTTACGGGGCCAGAACTGAACTCTGCCAAACAAAAGAAAACATGTTCCCTAGAGACAGATAAATGCAGTCACTGAGCCTGGCACGTGGCTTGTTGAGTGACAACAGTATAGTGAAAGCACTCTGCGGGCACGGCTCTCAGGAGAGGCCGGGGAGCCTGGCCTGGCTCGGGCTCTTTCTCCTGGGTCAACAGGCCAAATGCGTGTCCAGTTTTCTAAAACTGTTTACGTGGAGGAAGCTTTAGGTGATCCGTGATTTGGTAAATCACAAGGACGTGACATGAAGCCAGTGAGTTGGAGACCTCTGAGGGCCAGTGAGACAGCATGACAAGCTCACTGTGGTGCCACTGATTTATTTCCTACCCTCAGAAAGGAGACGCTGATGCCATGAGCTTAGATGGAGGATTTATCTACACGGCGGGCAAGTGCGGTCTGGTGCCCGTCCTGGCAGAGAACTACAGTAAGTGGAGGGAAGTGTCTCTGACTGTTTTATTTCCTCTGGGCCATGGACTTAGAAATGAGGAAATAATTTAGTTCATTGTTGAGATAATAACTATTGCTAGAGTGTAGGAAGCTAGTAGATAACATCCCATTTTCCGAATGTCTGTACCAATGAAGACATAGATGTTAAGATTTAGGCAAAAAGAAGTAAAAACGGCACCTTTATTGCTGAGAATAGTGATACGGAAGGGCATGGTGTCGAGTTGGCTGCAGTGCTTGCCAAAATGCCTTTGAGTTAGAGTTGCCCACTAATTCTGGAGAACAGGTCGGCTGGCTTATCCCATGGCTGAGGGCAGAGGAAAACATTTTGTCAGAGGTGAGAAGCTCTAAACCACCCTCTCCCCACTATCCTTGATAATGAAAGAAGGGGCTGAGCCACATGTGCCTAGATCCTTTTGCCAAATTTACTAATCCAAAATTAACTCCTGCCAGCGGCACTGGATGATTGGGGGGTGAGGCTGCAAGGTCCTGTTCTTTAGTGGGGATTTGTCCCAATGAAAAAATAAGACCGAAGAAGAGGATTTCACCAGTATCATTTGTTAAACTCCTCATCTGCTAGGCAGTGAGCAAGAAACCACGCGTTAGCCTTCAAAACAAAACAACTCCGTAACACAAATATAGTGGTATGTCCGTCCATTTTATAGATGTAAAAACTAAGGCTTAGAAAAGTTAAATGTTGTGTCTAAGGTAAAATAAAGACTGCATCAAAGTCTTTCTGACTCTATGGATTGGTTCTTTGTTCTCTAATATAGCAAGAATATGATGATGAAAGATGTCAGGATGCCTTGAATCCCATAGAAAATGCAAAAAAGGGATCATTGGAGATCTTTATCAAGCTCTCCAGCGGTCCCTTTAAAAGGGCATCTCATTTTCTTTCTCTGCATCTGCCTAAGTATTGGGGAGATTCTGGGATGAAACCTGAAGTTCAAATGGCAAAGATCAGGGGAAGAGGGGATAAAATGGGACTGCAGAATCTTAGCTTGTTAATGACCAATGAAAACTTGCTTAGTTGGTGTTTCTCTTTTACTCTTAACTCTTATGATTGAACAGCTCATGTCTTTGGGATGAATTTGTGGGAATTTAATGCCATATACCTCACTTGCTTTTCTTTTCTTTTTAGTGTCCCAAGATGGCAAAGAGCAGCTTGGGTCCAAGTGTGAGAATACACTCATGGAAGGTGAGTCAGAATCAGAAACACTGGGGTTCAAAGGTAAAGGCCTGTTCTTAGGAAAAGGGTGAAGAAAACCTTAAAAATAAACAAAAGTTACTAGAGTTGTAACAAAAAAATAAATGAGAAGATGACACCACAATTACTTGTTAGAGAGCAAATCTATCCTGAAGCTGTAATAATAATAATGACTCTTCGTAGGGTACTTTACAGTTGACAGGTCTCCTGCTTGCTCTATTCCTGTTTGCTTTCCTCATCAGTCCTCTAGTATGTGGGCATCATTGTCCCATATTATGTAGATGGGGAAAGGGAGCCTCGGCGATTGTGTCATCTGACCAGGGTCACACAGCCAGGAAGTAGCTGCACCTGGGCTTGAGAAGAGGTTGCCTGACTATATTTGAATTATCTCCAGATCTTTTGCTATAATAGATATGGGAATGAAGATTTTTGTTCTTTATTCGTCAATATTTCTGAGTATGCCTTTAATACTAATGACAGCTAATGTTTATGACCTCTTAACTTGCATTAACTCATTTAAGCCTCAAGATAAGACTATGAGGTAGGTGCTTCACCTATTTTATGGATGCAAGAATGTATGTAGAATAGTATTTAGGGATGTATCCCTTGGATTAGTCAGATCCCTGAGGGGTCCCAGACTGCGAGAGGGCACAGGCTGGGCTGAGGGACCCCCGACCGAGTGCACAAATTTTTGTGCACCAGGCCCCTAGTGTGTGTGTGTGTGTGTGTGTGTGTGTGTATATACAACCAATAAATAGTACGAGAGAGCTATATTGATTTCTACTGAATCTAAAAGGTCCACAGTAGATCTTTAAAAAGGTTCAAGTAGCTCGCAGAAAAGAATGTATAGCAGGATTCAGTTGAAGGAGTATGAAGTGTGTGTATGAATACTTGTGAACGTTTGTATGCAGACATATCGGGAGCAGGAGTGTCATTCTGTTTGGCCCAGTGCTAATAGTGACAGTTATTTGCAGGGGCTTCTGCTAGAGTGAGGTAAGGGATTCAACCTATTCCCCACCCTGGAGAGAGTGGCAGGTGGGGGCCAGCTGCAGAAGCTCTAGGAGGGCCCTGGAGCTGTGGATATTGATCTTGATATCTCTGTTGCAAGGCCACTATGCTGTGGCAGTGGTTAAGAAATCAGATGCCAACCTCACCTGGAACTCTCTACGAGGCAAGAAGTCCTGCCACACTGCAGCTGGCACTTCTGCAGGCTGGAACATCCCCGTGGGCTTAATATACAACCAAACGGGGTCCTGCAAATTAGGTAAGTGTGTTCTGAGAGGTAGTGTGTCAGCCCCTTCCTTGGGCCGGTGTCTGTGTAGGGGACAAATTCAGTTTGATGAATAGCAAGGGGTGGCATAAAGGGGTTGGACAGACATTGTGGGTGAACTTCACATGTCCCTGAGCAAGTCCTCCCCTTTCTCCTCACCTCCTTGCCTCCAAGGAAGAGGCTTGGGGAAAGGTCTTTATGTTGTGCAGTGGCTTAGGGAATAGGCCGGAGGTTGCAAAGCAAGAGTGGGTGTGTGTGCATTATTTTCCCAAACAAACTGGCTGCTTTTTAAAATTGAAAACCTTACACCAAGAGGTCCTTAAGTGCTTTATCTTTCACCTTCATCCTCATGTTTCTTAGGTTCCGGTTTTAGTCATTTCAGCAACAGTCTTGCTATACCTAAAAACTCCTGCTCCCCTGCTTTCCTCAGCCACCTGACACATCCCAGCCCTGTGTGAACCCCACCACCTGCTCTCTTCTCCCTCCACACCTGAGCAGCTGAACACGGCTGGAAATGCCCTGGGGCAGAACAATTCCTTCCACTGGAAGTGCCTCAGATGCTGACCTCAGCACCACCCCACACCTATCTACCACCTTTTCTCCCCAGATGACCTCATCTGCACCTGCAACAGGCAACTGAAACTGCCAGAAAGGGTAGCCCCCCACCCCAACATTCCAACGCCAAAGCTGTGGCCTCCTGATAGCTGTAGCTGCTCAGTCTCCCTCCACAGCCCAGCCAATCCCTCTACCTGCAATCAGGTGTGGACCCCTCCCTTGTTCCCCTCTGCAGAGCCTCATTTCCTCAGTTAGTATTTCTCCCTCTGGTATATCCAGCAATTTCTTTCAACATGTAAACACACCCAGTGTCTTCCATCCTTACAAATCCCCCCTCTCCCAACATTCTCCTCCAGCTCTTGTCTTCTTTCTCTATCCTTTTACTCCCAGACTTATTAAAAGCCTGGCCTGAGCCACTCACTGCCCGCTCACCCCCCGCCCTCTGGCTTTCTGCATCATTCCTCACGAAGAACTCTGGTCAAGGCTGCATGACCTACCTGTTGCTTAACTGGAAGGGCGTGCTCCAGTTCTCTTCTACATGACCTTTCTCTCTTCGGATCACTCTAAAACATTATCTCCTGCCTTTTGTGGACACACTGGCTTGGTGTTCCTCCTACCCCCTCAAAGTCCCCCTTTCCAAACCTGGTTAATAAATGTTTGAGTTGCTGAAAGCAACCCCCCACCTACCACCCAAACCCATGCCTACAGCCTTGACTGCCATCTAAACAAATATTGTATGTAGGGAGTTAGGCACATAGTAAGCACTAAATAAATGTTTGCTGCTATTAATATTATGTCTATATGTTGATACTATCAAGTGTTTGTCCCTAGCACAGATATCTCCTTGACCTCCAAACCACTATATATGAACTGCCTCTTCAACATTATCTGCTTAGATATCTCAAAAGCACATTAAGATTAACCTGCCCCAAATGGAATACATCACTTCTGCCAAGCTTGATCCTGCCCCTGAGCTGCCTAGCTCCGTGGAGGACCACACAGTCCATTCACTTGTCCCAGCTGGGAACCTGGGAGCTGCCATCCTCCACACACCCATCCATCACTAGTGATGTCAGTTTCTCTCCTCTCCACCTCCCTCCCTCCCCGCTGTGCTACTCTAGTCCAAGCTGTCCTCATCTCCCCTGGATCACTGCAGTAGCCTGCTGCATGCACCCACATCTGCCCTCGATTCCATCTACCCTGTTGCCAAACCGATCTTTGCAAAGGGCAGATCTGATTATGTCCTGGCCAGGACTGTCTAAAGCCCTTCAGAAGCTCCCTATTGTTCTAACAATAAAGAACCAAATCTACACCGAAGTGCAGAAGGTCACCTGTTGTTTGGATCCCTGCCCTTCCCCACTCACTTCTGCTGTGGGTGGTCCAGCCCCAGTGGCCTCCATTAAGCTCTCTAGGCAGTTTGCCCCTCACCCCCAAACCCTGCCCTAGGCCTCTGCAGATGCTGCTTCCTTTGCCCTTTACTTGGGTAATTCCTATTCATTCTTCATTTCTAGACTTGAGGCCTCTTTCTAACTCCCAGGTCTGCACAGGGCTTGGTGGCTGGGCCTCTCGGGGCCTTCTTGGTCTTGGAGTCATGATGGCAGACCCTGTAAAGAGGGCAGAGCAGCAGAGGTTGGAGAACGGTGAGACATGTTTTCTAATTTTGTCCACTGTTAGGATTAAACCTATGCCCGCTCTTTCTGTGCCAGGACAGGGTGGACTTCTGTGGACTCACAGACCTTTGCCCCAACTTTAGCTAGTCCCCCTTCACTTTGCTCCCGCTGCCACTTAAAAATACTTTTCATAAGGTTCCTGTTTTGAATGATATGGCACCAGATACCTGACTGTCTTTACATCATCAGGCAATTCTAGGGACAAAAACCTGAGGCTTTCTTGCTCACAGACGTGGGAAGAGCCGACCTCCTGTTTCTTCCTGCACAGATGAATTCTTCAGTCAAAGCTGTGCCCCTGGGTCTGATCCAAAGTCCAGTCTCTGTGCTCTGTGTGGCGGTGGCAGCAGTGCAGCGCACAAGTGTGCTTCCAACAGCCACGAGAAATACTACGGCTCCAGTGGGGCACTCAGGCAAGTAGTGTCTGTGCACTACCGTTCTCTCTGGCACCAACCCCATGAACCTCTTGTCCTTTCACCTTTCATCCTTTCCTCAGCATCTGGGTGCTGCATTTAGGAGGAGCCATCATGTTTTCTTCTCCGCTAGATCATCTCCATCAGCCTACAAATATGTTGCTATTTTTTCATCTTAAACATAAATAAGTAAAACCTCTCTTGATCTTCCTTTCCTTCCCATCTCTCTCCTCTTTAGAGCAACATTCCTTGAAATTCAACATCCTTGCTCACTCCAATTTCTTTCCTTTTCAACTCCCCAGAACCCAGTTTACAAATCTGTTCACATCTGCCCCCGCCCCCTCCCAACTCCAATGTGGTCTTCCTCCTTGCTCTCCGCTCCAGCAGAATTAGTTTCATTATTGTTTTTAAATTATCTAAAGAAAACAGTCCCCCTCACTGTTGGCACACGGGCAGGCTGCTCCCACCACACTTCCCCCTTGGTGCACCACATCCACCAGCAGCTGAAACTACACTTGTAAGTCACCAGTGACCTCCGTGCTGCTAACTAAATTTAAAGACGCGTTCTCAGTCCTTGCATTAGCTGATATGCCAGCATCATTGGCACCGCTGATCACTTCCTCCTCGTGGATACCGTTTCTTCCTTGGCTTCAGGACACCACCTTGGATTCCCTCCTCCCTCTCCTGTTACTGCATCTCAGTCTCTTGCTGATTCTACCTCACCTCCCCAACCTCTACATGGTGGTGTACCTCAGGGCTCCCTCCTTGGAATTCTCTCTTCATGCCCATGGTTATCTATTCCGTCCACATATCTGCTGACAATTTCCAAATTTACGTCCTGTCCAGCTATCTCTTCAAAATTCCAAAGATACTCAAGACTTGTATCCAACCGCCTACTGGGATTTCTAATCACCACCTCATATTTAAATGTCCCAAACTGACCTGAAATTTCACATCCTCCTCCCCAAACCAGTGCCTCTTGCAGTACGCCTCATCTCAGTTAAAGGGGAAAAAGTCAGAACCTTGGTGTGTGTTATCTCTGTCTACTTTCTTTCTCTCAGATCCCATATCTGGTTCATCATCAAATCATGTTGGCTCCAAGGTAACCAAAATTTACTGTATCACCCATCTCCACTGAGACCACCTTGATCCAAATCACATCGCTCCTCAGGTTATTAGAATTCCCTTCTAACAGGTCTCTATGCATCTGTCCTATCCTCCTCCCCCACCACTGTCTATTCCCAACACACCAGCAAGAGCGATGCTGTTAAAACATAAATCAGAGCATTACATTTCCCTGCTTAAAGCCCTCCAGTAATTTCCCATATCACTCAGAATAGCAGCCAGGGCCCTTCTTTGACCTATACAGCCTCTTTGTGGTCTTCCCCCTTGCTCTTTGCTCCAGCCATGTTGGCATCCCAGCTGTTCTTTGAAGTCATCAGGCACACTCCTGCCTCAGGGCCTTTGCACTTGCTATTAGCCCCCTCAGGAGTGCTCTTCCTTGTCATATTGTCATGGCCAATTCCCTCATTTCCTTTAGGATTTCTCAGATAAGTTTCTCATGGCCACTCTATAATTTCACACACACACACACACACACACACACACACCCTCACCCATATTTTATATCTATCCTCCTTTCTTTTTTTATGTTTTCTTTAGCACTTAAAACTCTCTAGAATAATGTGAATTTTATTTACTTATTTAATGTATTTTTTCCTTAATAAAACATATTAGGACTCCTTTAGTTGCAAATGCAAAAACCCATGTGAACCATCTTAAGGCCAAGGGGATGTCTTAACACGCGCTCTGGGATGGGTTCCCTCCTTGTAAGGTCTGAGACCTGAGCCTCCAGAGCCAGTCAAGATAATGTATGGTGAGGATTGCTAGATAAAATTCAGAACGTCCTATTAAATTAGAATTCCAGGTAAACAACGAATGAATTTTTAGTATAAGGGACCCAACTCTGCTTCTCCTGTCTCTCTCTCTCTTCCTGTCCATCTGCCTCACTTTCTCTTTCCCTGCAGGGTAGTTTTCTCTGTTTCTCAGTCTACATGGAGAGAGATGTCTGACCAGTAGTCCCAGTGTTGTTACAGCTCCTAAGTTATAATGAAGCAAGCACAGATCATATGTATCAGGCCCAATTCCCCAGAAGTGGGACTCTCAACCCCGTCCAGGTGAAAGCTTCCTGCTCACACAACTCAAGCAGTGAAGTTGCATTATGAAGTTCTAGCTGCCTCTACCATTACCAGGTGGATTGAGGGGGAGGAGGAGGGAAGAGGCTATCAATTCTCAAAAAAGTATTAAAGTTTGGTCGATCAAACAAGAACCAAGAATTTTTAAATAAAATTATACAAAGGGAATGTTTTTCTAGATAGAAAAAAATCACATAGTATTATATAATACTGTAATACTGTGCTGATTTATGTGCAAGAATGACAAATAAACTAATGGAAGATAATAGGTTTACAAGACAGATACATGAACATATTATATTTCGTCTATAACAAAGATGGCTTTTCAAATCACTGGGGAAAGGCTGAACTTAAGAGAGAAAATAAAATGAGTATGGCTAGCTGGCTTCGGGATCTGGTGGCAGAAGATTCAATAACCAGTCAGTCCTCTAAGCCAACTGGCAAGGGTCAGTGAGGGTGGTGTAAAGGGCTGTTGATGGTAAGAGTGATGATTCCTTTAGCTGCTTGGATGAGAGGGGGAGAGAGACCCATTGCTGAGGACTGTGTGGCATCAGTGCAGGGCTTATTGTTTTGTTTTGTGTTTGTTTGTGTTTTTTTTAACAAAAGAAGTATGAATGCTGACTATAAGAACTCAGTGAACAGGGAAAGACTCCAATTATATAAAAGGAAAAGGATAATCATAGCAGAAAGTGCCCAAGAATGTGGGTGGGATGGGAGCACCAGGGAAGACCCTTTTGCGGGGAGGGCTTGTCTCCTGCCCTCCGTTGTTCCTGGAGGGCAGGAGACGAGCACAGGAGACTTGGCCTGGTAATTTGGCAGAAGGATGCTGAAAGAAAGCCCAGCAATGATGCCGGGGCTTCTCTGCAAAGTAGGAGCACATGCTGGAGTATGTGTGCTGGGGAGAGACAGAGATTTCCGGGAAGTGGGACGCATTTTTGAAGCCATTGCTCTATAGAGTGGGGAGGTGGCTGTCGTAAGCACTAGTTCTCACACTCAAGCACAAGTCAGAATCTCCTCAAGGGGTTGTGAAAACACAGGTCGCTGGGCCCCGTCCCCATAAGTTTCTGATCCAGTAGCTCTGGGGCCCGAGAATGTGCATCTCTAAGTTTCCAGCTGGCGCCCATGCTGCTGGTCGCAGCTGAAGCTCTGAGAACCACAGGTCTAGAAGACGGCAAGGAGAACGGAATGCCCAAGTGAAGTTCATCACTGGGCAGGTCTCTGGTCTACCTCACTGCTGCGGTGCAGACACATCTGAGGCAGATGATCACGCTCATTCGGGACAGAGGCTGTATGAAGGGGGACTAGAGGAAAGAAACAGGGCAAGGGAGCTTAGGGAAACTGAATGGGAGTAATGAACCCTAGCATAGAGCGACCTGAGGTTAGGAGAGAGAAAACTGGAGAGGTGCTCCTCATGATTAATAGTTAATAGCAATTTACATCTGACAATGTCATAAAACTGATGTTAATGTGAACATTTCTCATAAAGAATGCCTTAACCACAGACAAACATTTTTCAGGGGATTAAGTGTGAACTAACATCTAGTGATGCACATTAACTTTTATCAAGGCTGATAGACATATGGGTGTGATGACACTCCTTCAAAATCACAGCTTCCATGCTGATCTTACTCTCTGATGTGAACTCTGATCCAACCAGAGAGTCATTCTTGAATATCCCTGTGAATAGGAGAATATGAGTGTCTCCTCTGAAAAAACTGATCAGCGTTCAAAATAAGAAGCAATAGAAACTACATAAGCAGATTAAAAAAAAAAAAGTGTTACATTTCTCCTCTAATTCTCAGGGACAGCCAGGCCTTACAGTTGTGTGTGTGGAAGTGGTCAGAGTTAGATGTGCTGAGTGGCCTGGGTGGAGGGGTGTGAGCCTCTCAGTGGCTCCCTTTTGGTGTCTCCGCCCTCACCCCTGCCTCCTGTTGACCCTCCTCACTGACCTGGCCCTTGGTGTGCAGGTGTCTGGTTGAGAAGGGAGACGTAGCCTTCGTGGAGCACCCCACAGTCCTGCAGAACACAGACGGTATGTGCCTGCTCCCTCCTTTCTGCCCTTGGGAAGATCCGAGTTTCTCGGGGGAAATCACTCCACGGTTGGGATGTTAGGAAAGTTTATTAAGTCGTTAAGACTTTAGTGACTTTGGCCCTAACATTTTTTTTATTTAGGGAATGAGAAAATTCTTCATGTCCAATCAGACTTGACAGGGGGATTATCACATTGGCCTTGAACCCAACTGACAAACATGTGGAGGATGCAGTCCATTGAGCACATCTGGCTCTGCTGAGTCATAGGCATCCTGACATGTTCTGGATACATTTTTAACAGTTATGTGTATTCAAAATATATTGTCCATCTATGAAAAATCTTGCCTTTTTACTTTCTTGATGACTTTTGATGAACAGACTTTTTTTTTATCTTAATGTATAGTTCAATGTATCAATCTTTTCCTTTCTGGTTAGTGCTTTTTCATGCCTGTTTAAGAAATCTTTGTCTTTAAGGGGGCTGAAAAAGCACTAACCAGAAAGGTAATTAACTTACGAGTTTATGAATATTTCTCTTCTGTTTTATTTTAAAAACTTAATTGTTTTCCTGTGTCTCTGAGATTCTCTGAGACACGGGTGGTTGGTCACAAGTTCATTTCCTCGATGAAAGCTATCAGTTGTCCTGGTTTCTTTCTCCCCAGGAAAAAACCCTGAAGACTGGGCTAAGGATCTAAAGCAGACAGACTTTGAGCTGCTGTGTCTCGATGGTACCAGAAAGCCTGTGACCGAGGCTCAGAACTGCCACCTAGGCACAGTCCCAAATCATGCTGTGGTCTCAAGGAAAAATAAGGCAGATTCTGTTCGCAGAATGCTCTTCAACCAACAGGTATGGCAGCTGCATGCTCAGCTCATTTGCAGACCTGCACAGACACACCCCAGCCCCGTCTCACCCTCTTCCTCCCTGGGCAGTGGAACTGGATTCTTGCCGTCCTTCCTCTGATGGAAGCGGAAGGCTGCTGGCTGTGTTCACTTCTTGCTCTGGGCCATCTAGGATAGCACAGTGGATCGGAAAAGCTTCAGACATGGGGCGGCCACCTGAAGTGTCTCACCAAGACTCATCCCTCTCTCTGCGCCGAGTCGTGTACCTCTTGGGCTTGTTCTGTCACAGACATAAGGGAGTTAGCTCAGTGCCCTTCACACTAGGCTGAGCCGTATGCGGGAAGAGCAGAAGGGAGGTTACTCTATCTGATCTAGGTAGATCCCAATGTGTTTCCTGAACCTGGCAAGCCGAACACTGTTTTAGGCTTCATGAAAGTTAGAAAGCCAACATTCAGATGATTTATGACCTTTACAGGTAGCCCAAAAGGGCTGATGCTCTTGAGTAGCGGGCATGCATAAATGAAGTGATCTTAGGGAAAACCCAGAGCCTGTAGAGTAATCCATATCTTGGCATATGCTGCCCACACATTCCCGCCAAAGGACAACTCGGGGAGAGCTGGCAAAACCAGAGGCTCTTGGTCACAGACTTTTGAAGGAATGGGTCCCATAGAGGGTAAGCTGCCACCTTGGTTACAAGGGAAGTGGACAAAGGAAGAGAGGGGAAGGGGAAGAAAGAGATGGAAATGGTCGGGTACCTGGGGCCGGTCCAGAGAACAGAAGAGGCAAGGTAGCAAGGGCTCTACGGCCCAGGAAGCTGAAAACACCAATGACTGGTGGAAGAGTAATACAGTGGCAACTTGGAGCCCTTTCTACTTAGCACTTGCTTAACATATACATCATCTCACTGTTTAGTGTTATCTCCCTTTACAAAGGAGTTCACTGAGGTTCATTAAGCGCAGTAAAGATTTTTCCTAAGGTCACATGACAAGGAAAAGCTAGGGCCCGGATTTGAATCCAGAGGCCATGCTTGTTGCCATTTTCCTGTGGTGCCTCCAAGAGTGTTGCTGTGTTCCAGGTTTCCTAGGGGCTGGAGCAGAGCAGTCCAGGAGACTCAGGTCTTTTGAGGCAGAATACACAACCCTGTGCTCTCTGGCGCTGCGGGTCACTCACTGTCTGTCTGTCTGTCTGTCTGACCCAGGAGCTCTTTGGAAGAAATGGGTTTGAGTATATGATGTTCCAGTTGTTCAGATCTTCAACCAAGGACCTGCTCTTCCGGGATGACACAGAATGTTTGGCTAACCTTCAGGACAAAACAACTTACCAAAAATACTTAGGACCAGAGTATCTCACAGCCATTGCTAATGTGAGGCAATGCTTACCCTCTGGTGAGTAGAATAAAACACTGAGGAGCAATAATGTCGGGGACCAGGTAAACATGTTTGAATTAAGGACCATCACTACTGAGCCCTGGGTAGGTACTAATAGGAGCACAAAGAGTCAGAGGTCGTGCTCCTGGCGCTGCAGGAGGATTCAGACTCACTTAGACAACAATTAGACAATAGTATATGACACTAGCTGAAAAAAGGCCAAAGCATTTGAAGGAGACAGAGCGTGAAGTAGAACTCGAGATCATTTGGAAATTGAACTTGTTTACATATATATTTCTTTCTTTCTTTTGCTAAAAAATAAAAATGTATGTATGTGAGCATTTCAAATGTAGGGAGAAGGTCGGGAATGACACGTATATACCACTCAGAGGATCGATTTTGAAAGGTTTTAAGTAAAATGTAAAAAATAGAAACAAAATATAGTCAACATGATAGTAGGTCCTTTCTACCTAGAAAGGCATAGATGCCTCAAAAAGAAGTAAATTGCAGAAATAAAAGTAGAGCTTGAATAACCCAATTATTGGGAGTGCACCTGAATTTTTGTTGAATTATTTCATGTGTTGTAGATAATGAGAGCAGGAAAGGAAGGACAATGTAGGTGGTTAAGGATAGCACTGACATTACTGAGGGGAGAGAGTGTTAGTTTTTAAAAAATCTTTGCTGCCTATGATTTGCTTTTAGAAGATAAGAACAGAATTGTGCTGAGTAAGTACAGGCAGTACCTGAAGGTCTTTCTCTCATGCTGTGCTCCACAGAACTTCTTGACGCCTGCACTTTCCGTGGAAGTTAGGAAGTGATCACAGTGGGCAACTGCAGAGATGCTCAGAGCCTGCAGACATGATGAAGCCACATTCTCAATTGTCTGTATGTGGGTCTGTGTTAACATCTTTATAATTATATGCTACACCTGATGCAAAAATTAAAATGAATAAAAATTATTGTCTTCTCAGAAAACTTCCTTAAATGTTCTCACTTTTTTGGGGGGGGAGGGGGAGAAAGCTATTTCTTTATACTAGAATTGTGCTTCTGATTTTAAATTGTACTCTAAAAGCTCATTCCCTTCCTACTTTTTGATTATTGTACCCAAGAGTCAAGTCATTTAAATAGAATTTATGCAATAAATCTGTCTGAAGGGAGTGTGAGTGGTGATTATGCATTAATGTGTACAGTATCAAGTACTTACATAATAAAAACAAAGGATAAGGAATGAGTTTATTTTAAAAACATTTTTAATATTTAAATTTTACAGTGTCAAGTGAAATCAAACTGCTGATCAAGATTAATTGAAATATATTAAAATATATTAAAGGGATTGCAAGAATCCAATCCTACTACCCTTTTATGGTCAACTTCCTGAAATGCGATTTATTCTCTTTTCTTTTTAGTTTCTTCTCTGAGATTTTGCCATACCTATCTAATCTAATAAAAGAGTAATATGCAAATTAACCCTCACTCCATTACACATAAGCCACGCCTACCAGCCAAGCCAGACCCACCAGCCAATCAGAGCAATGATATGCAAATTAACTCAGCCAAGATTGGCGGCCAGCAGCCACAGAG
>PVJC01026606.1:0-23921 GCA_004026665.1 Murina feae
AGGCAGGCCGCACCCAGCCCTGGCCACGCTCAAAAAAGAGAACAACATGCAGGGGAGGGCAAGAGTCTGAGAGATCAACATAGAGGGGGTGCCTGCTCCAAGCCTCCACAGTGTGCCTGGTGGCAGGTCCCCGGCAGGTAGACACACACAGGAGGACTGCTCCGAGCCTCAGATGCGGCTGGGGGCAGGTCCCCAGTGGCGACACACACACACATACACACACACACACACAGAAGGCGCCTGGCAGACTGGGGCCATCATAGGACATCCACTGAGGGGTCCCAGACTGTCAGAGGGCACAGGCCGGGCTGAGGGACTCCCTCCACCCTGAGTGCACAAATTTTTGTGCACCGGGCCCCTAGTCTTAAAATAAAAAGAGAAAAGTGAAAGAACAGAAGCAAGAAAGGAACAAAGGAAAGGAAAGTTGATAAATGCTGTGTGCATCTCCTCCCACGATCAATTCACAATTACAACTAAATCATAGAATGGTAAACCTGGAGACCCATCTGAGGAATAGCTGAATGGAAGTCTGGCCACATGGAGACAGGTAGGAGGGGAGAAAATGCAAAACAGGCTGGCCTCAGACCCACATGTGGCAGTTGAGAGTCAGCTGGCGCCCACACCAGGCTTCCCAGCGCAAAGTACCAGTGCGGGGAAGAGGAGCCAAAAAGACAACGCGGGGAACTCACCACTGTATTGTTTCTAGGGTGTTGAATTCCTTGGTTGGCCTGTCCTCTTATATTTGCTCAGTATATAATGTCCAAGGTGTTTAGCTAGTGTAGTGGAGGGACCAGGGAGAAGTGTGTGTACTCTGTCTTCCTGGAAGAGGAAGCCATAGTTTACTTTTAACAGGAACTCAAGTAGTACAAGTTTTCCCTTGAGCTCTAAAGCATGCAGTTCTAGCAATAACAAAGAGCTGATGGAAGACTACCATTAAGGAAATCTGTTATGTTTAAATTACCTAAATAAAATCGTTTTATGTATAACAGGAGAAGCTGAATAATGCCTGTGTATTATAGGCCCAGCGTTGTGGAGTCAGAAGAGCTTAATTAATATTTTAAACGAAGTGTGTATGTAGAAATGTCTGATGAGCTACCAGAGCTATCAAAATAAAACTAAGGACCCAGAGTGCTCACAATGTATGTTTTATTGTGTAGAATCGCCATTCTTTCCTCCCCTCTTCTCTTCTCCTCCCCTTTCCTTCCTTCCTTCCTTCCTTCCTTCCTTCCTTCCTTCCTTCCTTCCTTCCTTCCTTTCTTCCTTCCTTTTTTCCTTCCTTCCTTCTTTCTTTCCTTCCTTCTTCCCTCCCTTCCTCCCTTCCTCCCTCCCACTCTCCCTTCTTTCTTTTCCTTTGTTTTTTTCTTGCTTCTGTTCTTTCACTTTTCTCTTTTTATTTTAAGACTTTGATTTTGGGAGGAGGGCTTTTAGTTAGTCCTACAGTGTTGCTTCCTACATTTATTTCTGATTGTGTCATTAGACCCAAGTTACTAGAAAAAAATATCATAAATCTATGGATTATTGTGGACTAATCAGGAAATTTTAACTCAGGACAAGTATATAGACTTTCTCTGAATGGTGACTTGGAATAGCACTCCAAATTTTGCTTTCAGACTTTTCTATAAACCCTGTTTAGAACAGCATTTTCCAAACTTTATTTATATTCTATCCTTACAAATTGGGTCAAATTTTTATTCTACTTGCTCTAATTTGCTCTTTAAGTCTTTCTTAAATAAAATTTTTAAGACCTTGATTGGGGAAAAATTGAGAGAGAGAGAGAGAGAGAGAGAGAGAGAGAGAGAGAGAGAGAGAATTGTATTGGAGAGTTCTAGCTTTAAAAAAAGAAAAAGTTACCACACAGTCTACTACAGTAAGCAAGTTCACAGCTTGAAATTTTAGAGCAGAAAGTTCTCCATGCTGTACAGTCTGCCTCCCCATCCCCGACTGCACTTTAAATTCAGTTGCTGGTTGTATGAACATAAATCTCACAATGCACTGAATATATGACCCATGTTAGAACAAAACTTAACTGTGTTCATGGTCTCTCCTTGAAAATGTCTATCTCCTTTAATCTGGTCTCCTCTAAAACGGATTTCTCTGCCACTTGATGAAAACATGCAGGCCCCATGGCTTTTCTGCTCATTCTCGGATAACAAACCATCCTACATAAAGTCTCAAATCAGTAAAGATGTATTAGTCAAAACTGAAACTCAATTCTTTAGTTTTAAATTGAAAACCAGATTGCTGCCCCCCTATTTCTCTTGAGGCCTATAGTTGGAGGCCGCTTGCCTGGGGGTGGGGGAGAAGGGGAATGTGCGCGACTCCTGCTCACTTCCCTGACCACAGTCACCCCCACTGCGAGCTCCTTATGCCAACCCTGACGATGTGACAGAGGAGCAAGAGGAGCCAGGAAAGTGGTGCAACAGTCCTTCTTTGGTCACTGGCTCCGTGCTCTTGGGCACTCGCAGATGACTGAGACTCATCCTTTCCAAAAGTCCCATCCCTGGGGACCTCCCTCTCGCAACCCCTGGCAGCCTTCCCGTGAGCCTGCAGTGCAGCCCCCATCTCCAGTCTCCAGGCGTGTCCTCTGGCGCAGGATTTGAGAATGCTGCAGCGCACTCCTCTCAAACCTGGCCACACCTCGTCCCTGGGAAACATTCATGTATCATGAGGAGAAATCAGGTGCTATGGACAACATCTCTGGTGACTGCAGGGGGGAGGGAGTGGGGGAAGTTGGAAGAGGGCATACAGGGGGTAAATGATGATGGAAGAGAAACTACTAGGGACAGTAACACTGTGTTAACCAGAGAAAAAGAAAGAAAGAAATCAGATGTGAAGGCCTTTCCCAACTCCAGATCACACTATCAAGTCAAAGCCATTCACAGTCCTTTCCTGTCCTGGCATCTCCCCAGGGACCAGACCCAAGCTCACCCTGTCTTAGCCTACACACGCTCTGACCAGTCCCCTGGAAACCCCTCGTGTAACCCAGTGAAGGAAGGAGCACCCTTGTCCTGGAGTGAGTGGGGTCGCAGGGGACCAACAGCTCTCTTGAAGGGACAAATGCTTCAATCTGGCTGAAGGAGTCCATGACTGTTCAGCCAATTCTGCTTTGTTCGTGCTTTATTTTGGAAACTCTACAAGTGATGATCTGGTGACTCGCTATATGTTTCTCATTTTAAACTGTAATGTTTTAACACCCAGCACAGGAGAGCGGCAACTTTTTGTGCCCCCAACTTGCTTACTGGTATTTCAGGGCTGTTACTAATCCTCCTCTGGCTTATTCTTCCAGAAACTTAATGATCCCAATTCTTAGAGCTATGTCCCTCAAGTCCTTTAATATTTTTCATTTCTTGCCTCTGAGTTCCCTAGTTTTACCACATTTCAAATAATTTCTACATCAGAAATAAACACACAGATGTTCATATGATTTTTATGGTTTTTGTTGTATTTTTATTCCACATACTATTTTGGGTAAGTAATATTTTCATAGATTTAAAAATTCAGACTTACAAAAGGGTATACAAGGATAGTTTCTTTTTATTCTTGTCCCAAAACTGCTTCAGTACCATCCCCCACCCTCAGGAATGAGTATAAACAATTCCTTGGGAATCTTTCCAGCAATACTCTGCGTATGTACAAGCGACTGTATATTTATATTCTGCCCCTACTCACCCTCACACTTCCCTCTTTTTCACATTCTTTTCCCCTTGCTTTTTTCCCTTCTAAGAATAACTTCGAGATCATCCATATCAGAAAAGAACTTCTTCATTCTCTTATGTAACTGGAACGACATGACAGTCCTTTGACGGAATGTCCTGCCGTTGATTTAACCAGTTCCTTATTCTTAAATATTCCAACTTCTGTCATAAATATAATGCTGCAACATTACATCATTTAGCTCATGTGAGAACATACCCACAGGCTAAAGTCCTAGAAATGGAATCAATTGTCAAAGCATGTGTGCCATTATAATTCTAACTAGAGGCTTGGTGCACAAATTCATGCACCATTGGGGTCCCTCAGCCTGGCCTGTGGGATAGGCCTGAAACTCCAATATCCCCTGAGGCATCCCAGATTGCGAGAGAGCACAGGCCAGGCCAAGGGACCCTACCAGTGCACGATCAGGCTGAGGAAGGACACGGGAGGTTGGCCAGCTGGGGAGCGACCACAGGAGGGCTCCAGGGTGTGTACAGACCATCTCACTCAGTCCCAATCAGCCGGACCGCAGCAGCAAGCTAACCTACTGGTCAGATCGTCTGCCCCCTGGTGGTCAGTGCATGTCATAGCAAACAGTTAACCGGCCTTAGCATATCATTAGCATATTACACTTTGATTGGTTGAACAGACAACCAGACACTTAGCATATTAGGCTTTTATTATATAGGATGAGCTTGCCAAATTGCTTTCCATGGGGGCTGTACTAATTCATTCTTCAGGCAATATAGAAGTATCTGTTTCCTCACACCTTGTCCATGCAGCACTATCAAACTTTTGAATTGTTGACAGATTGGTGACATATTTTATTTTAGTTGAGTGAGGCTGAGCAAATAATGTTCATACATTTCAGCCACTTGTATTTTTCTTATTTTGTGAACTGTCTCACACATTATATTTGAACTAGAGGCCTGGTGCATGAAAATTCGTGCACTTGCGGGGGGGATGTCCCTCAGCCTTGCCTGTGCCCTTTCGTAGTCCAGGACCCCTTCAGGGATGTCCACCTACTAGATTAGGCCTGCTCCCCAGGAGATCAGGCCTAAGCTGGCAGTCAGACATCCCTCTGGTAGCCTGAGAGCCCTTGGGGGATATCTGATTCAGGGAGCGGGCCTAAGCCATTAGTCAGACATTCTTAGCACTGCCATGGAGGCGGGAGAGGCTCCTGCCACTGCCACTGCCTGGCCAGCCATGAGCCAGCTTCTGATTGAGTGGCACTCCCCCTGTAGAAGTGCACTGACCACTAGGGGGCAGTTCTTTCATTGAGCATCTGACCACTGGTGGTCAGTGTGCATCATAGCGACCAGTCATTTGCTGTTAGGGTCAATTTGCATATTATCCTTTTATTATATAGGATGCTTTTCTGGGCAGGTTTGAAAATAGTAGGAGGATTACTTCAATGGCCACGTAGGTGAATGGTAGGAGATCCTGTCATAGAGGAGGGGCCAGGGTTTAAAACGTGAAGCGTCAGGAGTCTCCACAGCAGCAAGCATGGACTATTTGCTAGAGCACAATGCAAACTTGGATAGTGGTGAACTTGAGCCAGGTGTGAGAGACAGTTCTTAGGTTATGTCCCCCATGCAGAGAAATTCCTAGATGGGTAAAGGTTTCAAAGAGAGACTTATTAGCAGATATTATGCTCCAGCTGAACATAGTCATCAGGAAATTGCAAAACAAGCAAAAAAAATCCTGAAAACATTTGGTTCCTCCTCCTCCTCTCCCACCCCTCCATGGATTACAATTTACAATGTATTGGCACTAAATAAACTTGGTCTTGCAGTTATGGAATCTAGGAAGGGAAATATATGTAGAAAGTTAAGTAGATAAATATAGATAAAGCTATGTGACATATACAGTACATAGTATATTTAACATATAATAAGATATACACTACATAAACATTCAAGCATTTTGCACATTTATAACAGTAGATTATTTTGTCCTAAGAGCTCACCATTGATTGTTTAATGATAGAATTTTTATCAACTATTTTAAAAGTTATACACAACAAACAGCTAGGAAAAGGAAACAAGCAAGCAAAAATATTTCTGCCAGGTTTTGTGTGTGTGTGTGTGTGTGTGTGTGTGTGTGTGTGTGTGTGTGTGTGTGTGTATTAAGGGTGAGGTGCTCTTTTACTATAAGAAGCATTTGCTTGTACATGTAGAAAAGTCACTGGTTGGAGTTCTTAAGCAGTGAGCAAATTTATTTAAACTTTTTATGAAAACGTACTTAAAAGGTAGACTTTCACCTTTTCATTCACTCAGAGAGGTGGGCAGTACGTGCAAAGCTTTGAAATTAAACATGCAGAGAGATTTCTCTCCAAGTCCTGTTAGCTCCTTTCACTCATCTTGGGGCAAGCCGGCTCTTGAATAACCTAAGGTCCCTTCAGCTGTGATTGCCCCACACAGAGGGGCAGTGATAACCTCAGCCACTGTTACCATTCACAGATGTGGCACCTTGGAGGCTTGAAGACCCTAAGGCCCGTCGAAGCTGCAGGGCGTTTTTTAAGCACTTTGGCATGTGGTGTGAGGCTACAAGAGGGCAACACCTGAAAATATGGGAGCTGTGGTCCAGAGGAGAGAGGGAGTCTGGGAGCCATGTGCATCCGGTTAAGAATAGAAATAAGCACAAAACAATATTAACTTTAGAAATGAGATGAAAGCCCATGTGTGTGCTAGCTTTCACACGGGAGAGGAGACCCAGTGACCCCCCCCCACACCCCCTTCAGCAGCGCTTTTAGATGGAAATGATCGCGGTGCATACTGACACAAAGGGAAGATACAAACACAGCAAAGAGCCTTCGCGGAGAACAATTACATGCAAGTAGGTTACATGAACATAGAGTCTCGAGTGTATGATATCTTGTGAATATTAATTAAGGAAATTATTCTCAGAGCAGCTAGTGTTTAAAACAAGATCTAATCTCTGCTGAGTGGGCCCGCCATCCTCTCTCTCAATGTTGAACTTCAAAGGGCTTTGGAGTTGGAGCAAATGAGATGATTATGACTTCAATCCAGAGAGGAAACCTTTTCTAACCAATCTGAGAGTAAATTCTAGAATTACACACAGCAGTTAATACAAAGAAGGGCAAACATATTCCGCACTCACAGATGTCTCTGTGCTAAAATGTTTCTTGACCGTTTTCATCTGATGGACTTTGTCCTACAAAAATTGTGCATTTCAGAGACAGAGCTGGAGGAGGGTATGGGCCCGCTGAAGATATAATTTTAAAAAAAACTGTTCCTTTCTTTGGCTTGGGACCATTATAAATCCTAACATTACTATTATCAATAGCTAACACATATCCACATCTGTGTGTCTGGTACTGTTTTCCTTACCTCTGCTCACTTACTCTTTATAAAAGCCCTGTGCCGTTTACATGCTAAACAGATATGGGGAGGTGTATGTATTCATTTGCCACAACAAAGTGCCACAGACTCAGGGAGGCTTAAACAGACAGTTATTTTATCACGGTTCTGGAGGCTCAAGGAGCGAGATCAAGAACAAGATCTCGGTGAGAGCAGGGTTAGTTTCTCCTAACACCTGTCCTCGCCTTGCAGATGGCCACCATCACTCTGTGTCCTCACAGGATCCCTCCCCTGTGTGTGCACATCCCTGGTATTCCTGTGTGTACCCTTATAAGGACACCAGTCAGATTGGATTAGGGTCTACCTTGCGGATCTCATTTTAACAGAATCGCCTCTTTAGAGGCCCTATCTCCAAATACAGTCACATTTGTAGGTACTGGGCATTAAAGCTTCAGCACATGGACTTGCAGGGGAGGAAGAGGGGATGGAACTCAACTCCTAGCAGTGAAGTACCTTGTCCATGCCCTCCCAACAGGTCAGACGTGGAGCCAGGATCCCAGCCCTAGTGCAGAGGCAGGTGCTCAACCATCGTGAAAACATGGCCATCGTGCTATGCTGCCCCATAGTGGCAGCTGGTGTGAGATCAGACAATACCTGTCTGCTTCAAGCAGGACGATGAGCTGATGCCCAGTACAGCTGAGGACAGGAGGACAAAGGCAAGGCACTGAAAAATAAGACATAAAAGGCAAACATCTTACCAGGCAGGCTGGGGTGTTAAGGGTGTCCATGTGAATTGGGCAGATGTATATTTAAGAAATGTAGGTGGGGAAGATTAGCCATGACTTCTTGTGAGGATTTCAGCAGTTGGTGGAATCAGTGCTGCTGCCATTCAGCTCTTACACACCTGTCAGCAGATGCTGGGCATGGCTGGGTACTGAAGTGCCCAGATGCTGAATGGATACAGTTACAAGGGGACAAGAAATGCAGATGGTGCATAGAGACAGAACGGCTGCAGATGTGGGCTGGACTTGGATAGAGGTGGGCATGTCCACATGGATTCTCCACAGACTCGGGCTGCCACAGGGGCACAGTGAGTGTGGGAGGTAAGCGGAAGTGTGCTCGGCCATTTGGGGATCAACCTGAGACGCAGAAAAGTCAGGCTGCACAGTCAGAGCCGGCTTCGTCACCTGCCATCCGCCCTGCACACTAGCCTGGCAAGGGCACTCCTGGTTCACCACATGTGCTGTGTGGGGTCCCTCCCCTCCGCATGCCTTTGGTAGTGCTGCTCCCTCTGCCATGAACGCCCTCACCCCCACTGCCTCCTCCCGCTCCCTGCCTCACCGCTCCAGCAGGTAAGGCCCTCCTCGTGATTTCTGACTACCTCCCACCTGCACAGTGAGATAGTCCTTTCTTTTACTAGCCTGCTGATTTTTATCATTTTGCTCTATTCCAGTTTTTGTTTTTACATCAGTTTCTGTGTCTCTCTCTTTCACCGACCAAAATATTCAAAAACATGAACCATGCTCTTTTTTTTGTTTTTGTTTTTTTTTTTGTTTTTGCATTTTTATATCTGCTGGCTCCTGACACGGTGCCAGCCATATCTTACGTACTCGCCATCTAACTGTGGAATAAAGGTTCACCTCAGGGAAATCTGAAGTCCTGGAGATGTGTTTTCTTTGGTCTGCACACCACTTAGAAAAATAATAATAAGTATGTCCATGTTTATGATTTCAGAGATCTCACCAAGTGAAAAAATGAATTATTGGATTCTCTTAAAAAATCAAAAGACCCGGCCACACTAGGTGTGAGTTCCCACACACCAGCGAGTTGCAACTGGGTAGTGTCTGTCCCCTGTGGGCCCGATGCCCACTTGGCAGTTGGCCCCAGTCTCTGCCCTCCCTGAATTATTTGTGCCTCACACCCGACACTCTTCACTCATTTGCAGAACCCACTTCACCATTTTTTTGGCCTTTTGCACATCTTGATTCCATGAAATCAAGATCCTCATCTACTCTGGGTTGCTGCCATTCCCAGCTCACATACGGGAGTGGTTTTCCATCATCCAGCTTTTGCCATAACCATGTCTCACTCCCCCTGTCTATTCCAAAGGGTCTTAAAAGAGGTGGGAGAAGGATGCTTCTTTCGGTCCCTGGAAAAGCAGCTAAAGGAAAAATCTGTCTTCCTCTGGCGTATCAGGTGTTGGCTCAGGGGAGAGGCAGGATACGAGCCGGGGTGGGCAAACAAGGCAGCTGGGAATGGCAGCTCCTATAATTCAGCCAGCAAAAGCCTTTTCAAAGCCTACTTTGCATAAGATGGTTTCGCCGACCACATTAGAGTCACAGGGAATAGTTACCTCTGGAACTTCCTTTCTGCAACAGTAGCACCCTGTGTAAGGGAGCCGAGGATGGAATACGATCGGCTCATATATATGCTGCCATGAGGTTTCAGACGGTACTGGCATGAGCTTTCAACATTGAAAAAATAAATGAAAGCTCTCTGGAAATAATAGGAGCACTGTGTCCTAAACCCGAAGAATAATAATCCCAGGCCATCAGTCATCCACACTGAAAACAGCTTCTTCCTCTCTCTCGGCTGCGCCTGGGATGACACGGCACAGCCCCTTAGAGCAGGCGTGATCTGAACCCTGGCCGGGGACACCGAGGAGCCTGCTTCCGCCGCTGGTGAAATGCCGTGAGAGATGGGGGACTTTTCCTGCACAAAGGGTGAGGGTCACTTTGTGTGTGAATATGAAACATAGTTTGGGAAGACAGATTATAATTCATGAGCCCCAAATATCTAGAGGATTCACAAGAATATAAACCCCAGATTGAGAATTTACATGCTCAGAGCTCACTAGCTTTTCTCCTTGTGTGGCCTCCCAACAGACACTGTCCTCACACCCATTTCACAGAGGGCAATGCTGCAGCTAAGCAGGACAAGCAAGGTCACCAAGCTCAGGAGCAACGGGTTACAATTTGAACGCAGGTCTGCCCGTCTGACTCCAAAGCCCTGGCTCCTAGCTTTTACTCTCCACCCTCCCCACCCATTGAGTCCATAGTATGAGCGAGGCACTGTTCTAGGTGCTTGGGATACAACGATGGACACATCAGGGCAGAGGCCCTCCCAGAAGCCATGTGCCACCCAGCGTACCCTCAGTGCAGTCCAGCTCACACTCCCCAGGTGGGAAGACTGTTCCCAGGCAGACCTCACTTCCAAAGCCCCTGGGGACTGCGTGAATTTGTGGAGAGGTATGAGTTGAATTGCTGTAAATGCATTTTCGAAGTAAATCCGAGGGGCTAAAAAAAAATGTTCCTGTTGAACTTGAAAATGTGGTTGGGTGTGTTCTATCACTTTTTCCTGGAGGGGGAAAGAAAATCCCCCAATTTGAATTCCCTTCTGAACTCAGCCACATGTTGAGATAAGGAGGGTGGGGTTGTAAATCAACTCAGCTCCCTTGGGAGAAAAATTATAGTAATAAGCTTTTTTAAAAAGATGATAATAATAAGCTATATGATTTCAAAGTGACTCACCACCACTCCCTCCCCCTCCTTTATTTTTTTTTTTTTCCCCTGACAACTGAAATTGATTTTGAAAGGCAAGGCTGTGGAGATTTTTACAGAATACAATCCAGACGCTCTAAATGTAAACCCTCTCACCAAAGAGACTGCAGATCTGGGAGGCTGGGCCCCGTTGATAATGCCCTGCTCTGTGCCGACATCCTATACCCACCACCACATGTCCGTGAGCGTGCTGGAGAGCTCCTAGATGAAGGAAATGAAGATGGAATGATATTAAGACTGAAATCAATACAGCTTTCTTTTACGTTTCCCAATAGTCTCGATAACTTCAAAGAAGCAGATATGAATATAATTAATGAGTAGAACAAACACCAAGTGAAAAATAAATCTGGCCCTTGTTTTATGAGCACCGCTAGAATGATGGATTTGGAATCGCAGACATGTTTGTCGGCAAATCTGACTGCTCACTCACTTCCAAATGGTACAGCATTTGGGAGCGATTGAAGCTGCACCAGCCTGGGTGCCCCTCCGGAAAAATGCATTGCTGGAACTAATTGGTACCCCAGGAATCAGAGTCCTGGTGCTGCCTCTGCAAGCTAACCCTGCTTCGAAATATGTATATTCATAGGAATCGGACCAACCTGAATATCAACAGCGCTCAGAGGAAATTCACACTTCTATTTGGAAAGGAAATAAGAGCTCTGGCTAGGGAATGGGTTCAAAGGCTGTGAGAGAACATGGCTTTGGCTGTGGTTCTAACTGTCTCTCATTGTGTGGCCTCTTTATGGAAATTTCTCAAAAGTTCTGATCCTTGGTTCCTCATCAATGTAGCAGTAATGATAATAATAATACAAGTATATTTATTGGGTGTTCGTGGTGTATGACACTGGCCCTGCTCACAACCGCCCTATGAGGTGGTTCTGTTACACCCCATTTTTACAGAGGGGGAAACTGAGACTCAAAGAGGTCCAGGGACTAGCTCACACTTTTACATACATGAAAGCCAGTATTGTAAGGGAAGCAGCCTGCTCTGGGCCTCCATTCTCAAGCACTATTTTCTTAGGCTGGCAGTCAGGGAGCCTCAGATATGGATTCATGTGTCAACCCTGGCTAAGTTGGTTTACTCTGGGTCCCAGCTTTCAGGTCTCCAGACTAATAATAACAATCCTATATAATAAAAGCCTAATATGCTAAGTGTCCGGTCATCCGGTCATCCATTCAACCAATCAAAGCATGATATGCAAAGGCTGCTCAACCGCCGGTCATCCGGTCATCCATTCAACCAATCAAAGCATGATATGCTAAGGCTGCTCAACCGCTCCCTATGACGTGCACCGACCACCAGGGGACAGACAGCAGTCAACCGGTCGACCAGTCGCTATGATGTGCATTGATCACCAGGGGGCAGATGCTCCAACCGGCAGGTTAGCTTGCTGCCGGGGTCTGGCCGATTGGGACTGAGCAAGATGGGCCGGACATGCCCTGGAGCCCTCTCATGGTCCATCCCAGGCTGGCCAACATCCCTGCGTCCCTCCTTAGCCCTGATCATGCATCGGTGGGGTCCCTTGGCCTGGCCTGTGCCCTCTCTCAAGCCAAGACCCCTTGGCTTGGAAAGCCAATTTCAGCCAGATCCTGCAGGCCAGGTGGAGGGACCCTAGTGGTGCACAGATTTGTGCACTGGGCCTCTAGTAATAATAAAACTTGCCTACCTCCTGTCCTGGACTTAGTATATTTGTCACATAAAAACCAAAAGCAGAGGAGGAAATGAATGACAAATTGCAATGATCTCTTTATAGGTGACAGAACCAGAAGCAACTGGTAAAAACAAAAACTGTCCTAATTGCTTTTAGCTTACCTACAGCCTCATGAGGTACTGAGGCCTGGGTAAACTGGAGTCTTTGCTCCTAAAGCTTCTTCGCCCTTTGTGGCCAATTTAACGGGCATAGTATAACAGAGCTATACAGCAAGAGTGGAAGAGTTCAAGAAAATAAACTGTATGGGCTCAGACAAAGGCATTCAAGCCTTGGAGTGACTGTTAAAAAGCTAACGTATTAAAAGGCTTTATATTCGAGGTCAAATGCACTAGTTTGTGCTCTATAGTACTGGGCTGTTATTTGGCCCCAGAGACAACCCTATTTCTGAGACATCTGTCCCAAAAGGACCACAGACACCTGACTCTAGACAGACAACACCCGGCAAGTGAAACATGCTCACTGCAAGACTGACACAGATGAAAGAGAAGTAGCAGTTTGTCCTAGTGATTGTCATGAAAGATACACAAATGTCTGGACATCCTTTCTTTTAAATGCGTTGTAGAAAGGGACACTGTTCCCTTAAATCAGAGTCTGATAAAGATGTGTGAAATCTTGACCCAGCTGGCTGCTCAGTCTTCGTGGGGCAGGAGGTGAGAGGGAACTCTGAAGAGGTGATGGCCAGGGCTGGGCTGCAAGGGGCAAGTCACCACGGACCAGCCCCAGGCAGAAGCCACATCCTGGGTGCCCTGCAGTCTGCTCCAACGACAGAACCACAGAGGCGTTTGGTTATGTGCCCAGCAAAATTGAAAACATTGGGCTGAGCCAATGCACTGTGGCTGGGGGGCAGTTGAGGGCAGGGGAAAGGACAGCTCACATAGCCAGCCCTTACTGGTTTTTATGTGGTAAGGAGATCTAAGATCTAATCAGTAGCCTTAATTGAAAGGCTCGGTGAGGGGGATCTTGCAGCTCCTCTTCCTGCCATTAATTTTAATTTTAGCCCACTCAGACACATTGAGGAGCATGAAGGTGATGTGTGGGGACCAGCCGTTCTGAATCCTGTGGCTGTGGAAAGAGAAGGAAGCTGCACTGAAGTCTGCAAAGCCCTGAGGAGCAGGTGTGCTGGGGGTGTGGCAGGTACTCAGAGCCCATCCCCCAAAACTGTCCTTCTCAAGAGCCACAGTTTTCTACTCTGCACACGGCACGCAGCCCCAGAAGGGAGACCTGGCCCATCGCACTATTCCTCAGCCACCTTTCATGATGGCCACATGCATAAGGCATGGGGAGGTGCTGGGGTGACCAGGGGCACCTGGAAGGGGAATGGGGGTCCAGGAGATTGGGAGGCAGGGAGAAAGTGAACCAATACAGCAGCAGCAAGGAGTGCTGTATAGAGCTTTAAAGGGATGCTACCTGCCCTTTATTTTCCTTTCTGTTTGCAATGTTGTTGGGCGCTCCTATGAAATGCTATGTTAAAATTTGTGGTCGTGCCCTAACTGGTTTGGCTCAGTGGATAGAGCATCGGCTTGCGGACTGAAAGTTCCCAGGTTCGATTCTGGTCAAGGGCATGTACCTTGGTTGCGGGCATGTCCCCGGTGGGAGGTGTGCAGTGGGGGGTGATCGATGTTTCTCTCTCATCGATGTTTTTAACTCTCTATCCCTCTCCCTTTCTCTCTGTAAAAAACAATCAATAAAATATATTTTTAAAGAAACTTAAAAAATAATTTGCGGTAGTGCTGAGCCCCCACTTGGGTGCACACTGCTTGCTGCTATACAGGATGAGCTCCCCTTTGGGGAATTAAGACTTTAATAGTGTCTCCTTTGTGCTTTCGCCAGTTTAAAGCCAGCGCAAAACATAGTTACGGCAAAGGCTGTTAATGGATCAGGTGGTGGCTTTTGCGGCCTTACCGTGCGCCAGACTCCTCCGTTTGGCTGTGCTGGCTCCTAGCATCTTCTAATTACCTGTTCCTCTTTTGCTTGACAGCTTTAGCAGTTACAAGGATATTATCAGAATCTAAATTCAATTTGTTTTTTTTTTTCTATAATAGAAATGAAAAAAGAAAAAAGAAGAAGAGTAAGTTCTTCTTAGGAGTAGCACTTTAAAACAGTTCCCCATGTTGTGACCCAACCATGAAATTATTTTCGTTGCTACTCCATAACTGTAATGTTGCTACTGTTATGAATCGTCATGTAAATATCTGCTATGCAGGACTGTCTTAGGCGACCCCGTGAAAGGATCGTTTGACCGCCAAAGGCCGCTGCTCCAGACAAACCAAACAGGAAAGATATGTCAAAGTATCTATGCTTTTCAAAATCTACGTCAGCCAAATCGACCCCGACCTACGGGAGCCCTGCCCTGGGTGCAGTGGGCATAGTCAGCCTCTTCGCCACCTGACGGTTTCCTCCTGAGAAACATGAAATAATCGCAGACTCCTCTCAGAATGGCGCTTGCTGGGTTTAACAGCGCCCTGAAATGAGACTCCTGGGTTTAAGGATGCATTTCATCCAAAGGTGCATCTGGCTATCATCTGTTGTAATACTTATCTATCACTTGTTGTAATACTTTAAGCAATGAAATAAAAAAAATAAAATAAAATAAATAATAAAAAAAAAAAAGCCCCGTTTTTCACTTGTGTTGGGAGCCCGCCTGTTATTCTCTCGCGCGTGGCTGGAACCGGTTCCCTGTTATTCCGAGGGAAAGAGCTCATGAATTCAGATCGTCCCTGGTGCTGAAATGACCGTGAGGAAGGCCTGAGATCAAAGTGCTCGCGGAGCCGCGCCCGGAGGCTGCGCTGCCCGCCGGCGGCTGCAGAAGAGGATTAGGAAGGACCTCGGGCCGCGGGCTCTGCCTTGAATTCGCGGAGGACAAACAGTCTCCCTCCGAGAGGGCGCGGTTGTCCGATATTTTCCTCGGCGGAGAGACAGGCTTTGAATGAGTAGCAAGAACAGAAGAAGCAAGGCCATTCTTAACGCCCGAGGGCGGCGAACAGACCCAGAAAGGGGGGAGAAGGGGAACGGGGAAAGGAGGAGCAACCTGGACACCGCCACGCCGCCTTGCCTTGCCCCTGAATAAGCATGGACCCTCCTCCCAGGGAGAAGCGCACCCCGCTTTTCCTAATTACGAAATGAACGCGAGGCAAAGCAGAGAGCCTGCGCTGCGGCCGGGTCCCTCACGGCCATGTGTTCCAGCAGCGAGAGGAGAGGTGGAGGCAGAAGGGGGTCCGGGGTGGGGTCCGGGGTGGGGGTGGTGATCCGGGGTTGGGGGGCGGGAGCTGGGAAGCGGTGGCCTCAGTCCTCCATCTCACTCTCCTCCTTGAAAAGAGGTCGAGGCTTGTTCGTGTCACCTCTCTGGGAAAAGCAGAGACATTCTCTTAGAACGCAAGATGAACACAAAGAGTTAATTCCAAAGCCATCCAGCGCCTTCGTGTGTGTCTGCTGCGCAGATATCCTGCTATTTTAATGACGAATTTACTTTCAAAGCGACGCCGGTGCTGGGGAGGGAATTCCCCCTCTCGCAGCTGCCCGCGTGCCCCGCGGAGCTGAGCTGCTCGCCCACCTGCTCTTGGGGAAGCAGCCTGGGCTCCCGAGCCCTGCGCCCAGCCGCCAAGGGGCCCAGGAGCATCCTCAGCCGCAGCCACCTAAGTGTCAGCCAACGCACGGCAACCCCCTGCAAAACGAGCAGGGCAGCCCTCACCGGTTTGGCTCAGTGGATAGAGCGCAGGCCTGCGGACTCAGGGGTCCCAGGTTCGATTCAGGTCAAGGGCATGTACCTTGGTTAAGAGGCAGCTGACTGATGGATGTTTCTCTCTCATTGATGTTTCTGACGCTTTATCCCTTTCCCTTCCTCTCTGTAAAAAAATCAATAAAATATATTACAACAAACAAAAAAGGGCAGGGCAGCTCATGGGGCCACACAACCACGCGGCAAAGCCACAGGCTCCCTCTCGCCGTGCAGAGGACTCGCTTGGATTTTCTATGGTCAATCTGTTAACCGAACTTGGCTTCTTCAAGTGCCCTGTTCAAAAGCAATGGCCCTGAAAATATGATTGGCCGGAGAATTTAAAAACATCACACCTGAAAAACGCTAAACAAAATTCCCATTTCGTGTTCCAAGTACAACCCCCGAAGAGACCTGAGGATTCTATCTACTTTAACAGGAACAGCCCTGAAGTGTTTGTTTTGAAATCACACCTAGCCACAGCTTTAAAAGCGCCATTTGGTAATTTTTAGTTCCCGTTTTAAAAAAAAAAAAAAAAAAGTCCTTTATTCAAATACATTGCATTGGAATGTTCTGGAACTTAAATGTGGTTGCTATGCATTTGGTTGATCAATCAAGAATTTCTGGATTAGTGCAGAGTCGCATTGGTAGGGCAGAATCTGTCCCCTCTTCCTCTGAGTGCATCCACAGCGCTTTTAACTAGGAGAACCAGGAGATCTGACCCTTGGCGGCAAAATGCCCCCTGTCCCTCTCTGTGAAAAGAACCTTGCCACCCCTTGGGTTATCTGAGTGTTATGGCAAACAGAGTACAACGGAAACCGTATATCAAATTACCTTTTTATAATTATGATTCTCTGGGAAAATGCACAATTTATTCTAAATTAAGCTCAATGAAATGTAAATGGCATAACCTTTATTCTTTTCTTTCAACCTTAAACCTATTTTTTAAAATATATTTTATTGTGTTTTTTTTTTTTTTTTTACAGAGAGAAAGGGAGAGGGATAGACAATTAGAAACATCAATGAGAGAAACATCATTCAGCTGCCTCCTGCACACCCCCCCGCCCTCACCACTGGGGATGTGCCTGCAACCAAGGTACATGCCCTTGAATCGAACCTGGGACCCTCCAGTCTGCAGACAGACGCTCTATCCACTGAGCCAAACGGGTCAGGGCTAAACCTATTTTTTAAAATATATTTTTATTGATTTCAGAGAGGAAGAGAGAGGGAGAGAAAGATAGAAACATCCATGATGAGAGAGAATCATTGGTTGGCTGCCTCCTGAAGACCCCCCACCGGAGGCCAAGCCTGCAGCCAAGTTATTAAGTGGCATGTGGTCTGACCTGGGATCAAACTGTGACCTCCTGGTTCATGGGTTGATGCTCAGCCATTTAGCAACACTAGCTGGGCACTTAAACCTAATTTTATCTATCTTTATAGTTCTCTCAAAGAATATCAATATGAGGTGATGGACAAATTGTGCATCGTGGCAGTGATGGTAATAAATAATAGCAATGCTGGACAAAAGGCAGGGGAACTGAATTTTATTGAACCTCATTGAATAAGTTTTAATATTATTACCCTAAGAATAGCAAGCTTCATGTGTTTTTTTTGCTATCACTCCTTGCTGTGACTAAGACAAAGACCAGTTTATGCTATAACATTATATAATTTAGAAATCTGTAAAATGCAGTTTGCTAGTGTTACTCAGACAGCAATTTAAAGATTTTTTGGGATACGGCATGTTTCGGTGAAGTATACAGTTTATTCCCATTGCATAGATAGAACTTATATACCTTCCATGTACTTGCAAGGAACAGAATTTTCAGGATGCCTCCTCTAGCTCTCATCCTGACTTCCAGCCTTAAAGTTGCAGTGGTATCCTTAGTGACTGTCCTGTCACATGTGCAGGCTGCCAGGCCAACAGGCTGCACAGACACACCTGTTACAGAGGAATTTTCCAGGCAGTTGGGGGAATGGCCTTCTGTTCTCCCCACGCTCTCCTCTGCCATGACGTGTGTCTAGCATACAATGCAATTCTTTAGTTCAATTTACCTAAATATTTAAATATATTCTTTCCATTACGAAGCTTAATTGCTTCCAACTGAAACTCTGAAACAGAATCAAATAGGAAGCTTGTAAATCCTCATAGTGAACCTACTAGTTGTGCTTCCTCTAATTATGGGTCTCAGACCAAAATCTACTTGTTACGGGTATAAGTCAACAAGCCTTCGAACTCCTGATGCAATTCCTCTACTGTGGGCCATAGGCTAGGACATTATTCCAGAAATTTTAGAGCAACAGTTTGGAGTTAATCCCCACTTCATATTTTAGAATCTCAAAGTTGCCCTGTCCTGTTTAGTTCAATGGTCAGAGAGTTGGTCCTCAGACCAAAGGGTCCCCAGTTTGATTCCTGGTAAGGGCACATGCCTCAGTTGCAGGTTTGATCCCTGGCCCCAGTTGGTGTGTAAGAGGCAACCAATGTATGTGTCTCTCTCACATCGATGTTTATGTCTCTCCCTCCCTCCCTTCTGCTCTGTCTAAAAGTCAATGGAAAAAAATATATTTGGGTGAGACTTAAAACAAAAAAAGGATCTCAAAGTTGTGATATGATTGTTTTAAAGATCTGCTTATAGGTATTTAGCTAGACCTAGTGGTATCCTCACAGCCTAGCACAGTGCATGGCATGTAGTAGGATGAAGCAGAATTGATTGCTTCAGCATCCATTCCACCTCTCCTCCATCAGGTAGCAGGTGTATAGTTCATATGGGATTGTCTACCCTTTCTCCAAATCCAGGTGTGGGCCCTACATAGGATAGACCAATCAGTAGAACCCAAATTTTCCATCCACGGTGATTGGTTTAGAGAAGGCACATGGCCCAATTTAGTCCTATAGGAATGAAGCCCAAAACTTTGCTGATTCATGAAGAAATCCTTTCTCACTCTGGACAGAGTAGTGTGCAGATATGAGCCATAAAGTAAAACAGCTATTTTTCTACTAGGAGAAAAAAGTCTGAGAATGAAGGTAGTATCCAGAGGAGAACCAAGGATGAGAGGAGAATAAAGAAACAAAGCTCTGATCAGACCATTCCTGAAGCTTGAAATCCCCTGGACTTCTCCAGTATGTAATCCAAGAAAAACTATCTTCATTGCTTAAACTACTAGTACCTCAAGTTTCCATTATTTGTAATCAAAAGCTTCCAAATTGGGGGTTGGAGAAGGTAATTCGAACATCTGTAATAGTGTCAACAATAAAAATAAAAAACAAAACAAGCTTCCAAATTAACACAAAATGGTGCAATAAATACATATTGAACAATTATATAATTATATATATTTTAATTTACTCCATGTAATAACATAACACTGTTAATCACCACATCTCTGTTACTAAATTCTCTACCATCAGCAAGCTCTAAGAAAAGATTTGATCATGGTAAAGTACTATATTTTTTATCCATGGTAAAAGACCATTGCCTGAGAGTGAATGGACAGAAAAAGATCCTATCAGTTACAGAAAGATTTTTGTATGTTTTTACAGAAATGAAAGATATTACATGTTCACACTATACAAATTGAAATGAGTCACAAAGTTTTAAATTGTTAAAGTAAAATGTTGTAAACGAATACCCCAATGTTTCACCATGAGGAAAACAAAGATCATCTCAAAAATGGTGATTTGTTCTAAGCCGTCCATTTTCTCACCTGGTCTTCCAATGGCCCGTTGCAGACTGGCTCTAAGCCCTGCAAGTTGATTGGTCCTTTCACAGAGCCTAGAATGTGAGGGCAGGAAACTGCACTTATTCTCCACTGTGTCCCTACACCTCGTATGTGACATATGGTATGTGCCTGTATGTGTGCAGTTTGTGACACACAATAGGCTCTCAATTGTTGTGTGTTGAATAGAAGAATGATGACCATTTCTGACTTGAGTCTCTTATGCATGATTCTCATTCTGAGCTTCATATAAGAAGTAGGAGGAAGTGAAAGACATAATTTAGTTAATTTACTCCCCCCCCCCCCAAACTCTTAACACTCATCAGGTTCTTGCATCCTTCTGAACTCTCTTCAGGATGCCCTCACACACCACTAAGGCATTTTTCTCAACAGAAAATATGCAAAGTCTGCCTAGAGAGAGAGCCAAATCAAGTGAATCCTTAACCAAAAGAAGAGGGTATGTGACCTTTTCTGGGTAATTGTGAGATCTTAGGAAGGTCATTTTACCCTCTCTGGGACTGGATTTCCTCATCCCTAAACTAGAAGGAGAGTTGTACTAAATGAGCAACTCTTAAAACTATGTTTTAAGCAGACAGGAGACGGGGGTGGAGGGTGGGATAAGGCCAGGACCTAGGGTCCTCTACTCTCACGTAAGCATAGGAAGGTTCTGAAGTTGACCCCTTGAGTTCAAGTCACAACCTACTCTTTATCAGCTGCATGATCTTGGGCAAGTGACTTGACTTTGCTGCATCTCAGTTTTCTCGCCTGTAAATAGAGATGACAATAATATTTCTTTATGGAGTGGTATGAGGATTAAATAAATCAATATGTAAAACCTGGTACACACTAGTAAAAAATGCTATATAAATTGTAGATATTATCTGTTTTATTTATTAGACTTCCCGTCATGTTTAAAGTTTTAAAGTTCTTCTGTTGCCAACAAAACAAAAACACTTACATTTATAAAAATGCTCAGAGTCTTTAATTAAAATGTAATAGGAAATACTAATTACAAAGGATCTGGTGGGCTGACATTACTTCTCCAGCCACTGTCATTAATACCCATCATTGTCATTAATACCACACCGCCCTGCCACCAGCCAGATACCCCGTGTTTAACTGGACCCAATGGGTTCCTGCCACCTGAGAGCTGGCTGCTGCTTCTAAAGACTACTCTGCAGTTGCATTTAAATGGCCTCTGCAGAGCCAGGTAACTAGTGCCTGTGCTAGACAGAGAAGGCTCCATGGCTAATCACCTACATTCCTGTGAAGACTGAAGGAAAAGATCAATTTCCTTAACAGTCAACACTTCAGGGAAGGCATTTTTTTAACAGAAAAATGGTGACTATCTGCACAGGTAGAAAACCAGGCAGTTTAACATTTGCAAGGAAGGAGCGTCTGGCAGTTCAGCCACTTTAACATTCCTTTTCTGAAGATCCCATGGGAATCTAAATAAAACTTGAATGATTATGGTAATTATCTCCACTAATCATCTTGCTCAGAAACCTCTTTACCTGTGGTTTCACTTCCAGAGCATCCTAAGGACTGCGAGGAAGAGAGTTGAACTAAATGAGTAGCTCTTTGAGCTGTGTTTTGTAGAGCTCAGTGTATTTTGCAGAGCAGAAAGAGGGGAATAAGGCCAGGACCCTGGGCCCTCTACTCCCGTGTAAGCATAGGAAGGTCTGAAGCTGACTTCAGAACCTTCTTAGCTGGGGAAGAAGGTGAAAGTTCATTGATATCATGGTATAATCTATTTTTGGACTCACCCAAACTCTTCCATCCCAGCCCGAGTGCGGATACCAAGCCCCATTTCCCTAGTTTGCTCCCCCATTGTTGAGCAATATTTGGCCTGCATATAAACTGTTTTGATATTTCTTTTCCCTCTTTCTCTCTCCCTTCTTTTATTTCTCCCTCCCTTCTCTCTCTTTCTCTCTTTCTCTCCTGGGGCCCACTCAGTATAAATTTTTAAAAATGCTTCTGCCTATTTCTCAGGACTAAGGTTGGACAGGGGCATCTCTGTCTCAGAAATATGCCAGGATTAATTCAATTTGCAAGGGCATGTAGGAGCTGTAAATATTTACGGGCCACAGAGAAGAAACAGAGCCAAGCACACAAAGTTAAGGAACTGGGCAGAGGAATGGCCCAACAGCAGTGACCCCACATGTCACTCCCTGGGCTCCAGGTGCACTTAGCCACAGTGCCTCCCTTTTGGGGTGAGAAGTGACAGGCGATAGGAAGTCTGTTCAGGCGTCAAGAGCAGTAGATGCATTCTACTCCCTTTTCTCACCCCGGGCCCATTTCTAACTACTAGTCTGCTGGAGGTTTTAGGGAGCAATTTAGTAATCAGAAACTTCCCACATGGCCAGCCTGCCTGTGCCTGGCTTAGAGGACTGACCTCTGCTTCTGAGAGAGAAAACAGATGCCTACTATCTGCTCCCCCGCCCTCTACCCTCTAAATGTTAGAAAATGTCAAGGGATCATAGATTTCCCCCCACACTTGTACCCAAGCAAATGTGACTTGTTTCAAGGTTTAAAGGTGGACACGTCAAAATCCACAGAGAGTTTCTAGATCATCCTCCTTCTTGGTTCCAATGTAGACCAGTAAATTGGTCTATTACTAGATGCTCTATTACTAGAAATGTATTATTACAGAGGAAACCTTCCACCAAGTGGTCACCAGCACCTTCTTGCATTCTGCCGGGAATGGGGAACTCAGTATCATTAAAGGCAACTCATTCATGTTTACCCAGTTTTGTTCATTAGAAACACATTTTAAGTAAATTAATATCTGCTTCCCAACTAAACATTCCTATTGCCCCTTTTCCTCTCACTTAGGGTTTTACACAAGTCATCATGTAACAGGCAGTTTGATAGATATGAGCAGAGCAAGGATGATGGGCCAGGTACAGAAGGTTCTCAGGGCAGAAAGCCCCAGGTGCCTGGCAATGGGCAAAACCAGGAAAACAAGGACGCCGACCCATAGTAACCTTTCCTCCCCTAACATATCATTGGTCATGGAATTTGGACCCTCTGGCTTTTTCTTCCCTAAGGATAATATCTAGGCCTTAGTTGTATTTCAGCTCCGGGCCCAGAAAAGCAACGAAACCAGACAAGTGATGCCATGGCTGGCTTAGGACCAGTTGCATTGGCTAATGACTCCCTCCCCTGGTGACAGTCAATCATTGGAGACTGTGACCCTGAAAGGATACACCTGGAAAGCTTCCATACCGGCAAGAGAGATAAATCCCCTCCACACAAAAGAAGACACCCGTGTCATTCCCCCCTTTTTTCTTCCCCCCAAAGGCACGCATCTCCTAAGCTCTAAAGGACCCCAGTTACTTGGGGAGCAATGGGCAATGGCAGCTTGTCCTGGGCTAGCCCCCTGAATCTGTCTCCAAGGCCATCTTTTTTCTGACTTCCCAGTGGGCCAAAGCAGCCCAGCCCAAGCTCTCCTGTTGCTTCTTCCATGCTAAGTCCTTCCTACTTCACTGTCCTGAGTGGCTAATGAATTCTTGCTTGCTTTGCTGCACTTTGTCTCCTGACTGAAATCTTTCCTTCAAGAAGACAAGCACCAAGGTCTCCTCATCCCTCCAGTAGCAATCACACACTGCTACCTTGTCGTGTACATTTTCTGGGTTTGGTTTTTGATTTATTCGTGCCTGTGTAGAATCCCTCCATCTTCTTCTTTTGGGGTTATTCTCAACGGTGTGAGTCTTAGAGGAAGTCAGAGCCCTGCCTCCCACCACGGAAACTGAAAGGGACTGGCCTTTCCTGCTAGGCTTCCCCAGGCAGTCAGCCACATGGTCACGTAGCCAGTTGGAAGCTCTGAGCAGGATTTTTTTTTTTTTTAATTCTCACCCAAGGGTATTTTTCCATTGATTTTCAGAGAGAGTGGAAGAGAAAGAGGGAAAGACAGAAACATGAATGTGAGAGAAACATATGGATTGGTTGCCTCCTGCACACGCCCTGACTAGGGCCTGGGTCGGTTATGAGCCTGCAACCATGGTACATGCCCTTGACTGGAATCAAACCCGGAATCCTTCCATCCTCAGGCCAACACTCTATCCACTGAGCCAAACCAACGAGCACAGGATTATCATTTTTTTAATCCTTGCCTGAGGATATGTTTCCACCAATTTTAGAGAGAGAAGAAGGGAGGAAAAGAGAGAGAGAAACATCTATGTGAGATAAACATTGATTGGTT
>PVJC01026607.1:0-23896 GCA_004026665.1 Murina feae
CATCTTGGCTGGGTTAATTTGCATACAGCCGCTCTGATTGGCTGGTGGGCGTGGCTGTGAGCAGAGGCTCAGCCAGCCTAGGCAGGCAGTTGCAACAGAAGCCTTTGGTTTGTGGCTGGGTTAATTTGCATACAGCCGCTCTGATTGGCTGGTGGTAACGGTCAAATTTGCATGTTTCTCTTTTATTATATTAGATAAGTGTTGAATGTTCTTTTCAGGACCTATGAAAATGAATTTGAGTTTTCTTCTTAGATTTATGAATATTCTTATATGAATCATTCTTGAATTCCTGGAATGTATACTCTTTGGTCTGTTTGATTGTATTGGCTACATTTTATTTACATTTTTACATTTATATTTAATAGCGATATTGGTCTGTATTTTTTGTAGAAATTATCAGATCTAATTATCATTATTTTGCTTTCTAAAATGACCTTAGGAAATTTCTCTTTGTTGCTATGGTCTGGAACTATTTAAATAGTTTTGAGGTTATCTCATTTGCACTCGTGGGAGTTTATAGAGGTGATTGAGTAACAACACAGAGATGTCAGTGCCATTGAAAGTGCCATTTATTACTTACACTAGAGGCCTGGTGCATGAAAATTTATGCACTGGAGGGGGTGTCCCTCAGCCTGGCCTGTCTCCTCTCATAGTCTGGGAGCCCTCAGGGGCAGGAAGAGACCCAGTGGTCAGGGTAAGGCGATGCCCCCATCACGATTATTTCTTTGTTTTTTAGAAATCCTGTAATTTTTTTTAAATCAGCATTTCCCCTTTGATCCCAGAGTTATTTAATTAAAAAAAAAAATTGCAGGTAGCCCTAGCTGGTTTTGCTCAGTGGATAGAGTGTCAGCCTGTGGACTGAAGTATCCTGGGTTCAGTTCTGGTCAGAGGCACATGCTCAGGTGGCAGGCTGGATCCCCAGTAGGGGATTTGCAGGAGGAGCCTATCAGTGATTCTCTCTCATCATTGATGTTTCCATCTCTCCTTTCCTCTCCCTTTCTGAAATCAATAAAAATACATTTTTTAAAAATTGCAGGTGAAATGGATTTTTTGTTCTGTATTGTTGTTAGTTCTACTTTTATTGCGAATGGATGATTTTGTTTGTATTATTTTTCCTATTGCTCTTATTGTGGTTTTCTTCAAGACTTAATACAATCATTATGTCATTTCTGTGAATATGTGCACTTGATAAGAATCTGTACTCTGTTTCAGAGTAAAGATATTTAAATAGTGAAAAAATAAACATTATGCTCTTTAAGGCTTTTGTAATCTTATTTTTCATTCACTTTATTGAGAGTGGTGTGTTAAAGTCCTCTGTTTTAACTGTATCTGTTTATCCCTGCACCTCATAGAGTTTCTGCTTTGTGACGATGTTTGCTATGATGAATGGCATATAAATATTTGTAACTGTTTCATCTTCACTAAGAATTGTGGCCTTCAGCACTATAAAATACATTTTTAAAAAATTTATTTAATGCTTTTATTCACTACCATCCCTTTCACCAACATTTCCAAATCATCTCACAAATGAAGTTAATCTTCCGGTTAGATTCTTTGAAAACAGCTTGCTGAGTTCTTAGACAACAAACCCTGTTTTTCTAAGGTTTTGTTGCAAGGTGAACAAGTTGGTTAGATATAAAATCCTTGACTCACATTTTCCTTCAGTTTCTGGACAAAAGCATCTTAATTTGGATTTATATGATTGTTTATTTGTGATTAGATTCAAGTTAAGCATATTAGCAAGAATATTACATTGGTTATAGCAGCAGTTGCCAACTGGTGGTCTGCAGACCAACAGTGATTTGCGAGATCCAAAAGGTTGGCAACTGCTGGTTTAAAAAGACCGTTGGAGCAGCGGTCGCCAACAGGAGGTCCATGGATCACTGGTAGTCAATGACATCCGAAAGGTTGACGACCGCTGTTATAGTGTCCTTCCCAGTGGGGAAAGCACATGGTATCTATACTGAGTTGACATTTGAGATATTTTTCCCCTTTTCAAGTAGACTTTATTTTATAGAGCAGTTTTGGGTTGCAGCAAAATTGAAATCTTTCTGTCTATATTCATGGCATAACTCTCCAATTATTTATCTTTATTATGTTCTTTTAAAATTTTAAATGTGAAGTGTTCTTTTATGTCTACAGTTGTTTATTTAATGTAATTAATATTATCTTATATTAATAATATAAGCAATATTGAAATTGACCGTTTCTTCGGGATGCCTAAGCCACACCCACCAGCCAATCAGAGTGGCTGTATGCAAATTAACTCAGCCAAGATGGAGGCCAGCAGTCATGGAGCTAGAGTAAACAGGCAGCTTCCATTGCACCAGGAGTAAACTGTCTGCCTAGGCCGGCTGGGCCTCTCTCTGCTCATGGCAACATAGTTCCAATTATAGAAGTCACGGAGCTAAAGCAAACAGGAGGCTTCTGTTGCACCAGCGATGGAGGAAACTGCCTGCCTAGGCCGGCTGGGCGTCTACTAAGGCAACATTCTTTCAATTATAGAAGCCACAGAGCTGAAGCCAACAGGAAACTTGGTTACCTGCCTAGGCCTGGGCTTAAAGCAACAGTGCATCAATTATAGAAGATAAATAAACCCCAGAAACCTGCTTCCAGCCAGCCTTGCTGGGACGTTGAGTCAGTGGGTGCTATGGGCGCCTGAAAGCCTGAAAACAGCCCTCAGCCCCGCACCCAGGCTGCCCAGGCACCCTAGTAGGGACCCGAACCCTGAAGGGACTGTGGGTAGCCTGAAAACGGCCCTCAGACCCGCACCCAGGCTGCCCTGGAGCCCCTACTGGGACCCGAACCCTGAAGGGACTGTGGGTAGCCTGAAAACCTGAAAACGGCCCTCAGACCCGCACCCAGGCTGCCCTGGAGTCCCTACTGGGACCCGAACCCTGAAGGGACTGTGGGCAGCCTGAAAACAGTCCTTAGCCCCTCACCCAGGCTGGCCAGGCATGCCAGCAGGTGAACATCCCCCGAGGGTTCCCAGACTGGGAGAGGGCACAGGCCGGACTGAGGGACTTCCCAAGTGCACAAATTTTTGTGCCCCAGGCCCCTAGTAGTAGTATATTTCAGGTTTCTTCTGATGTCTATTTTTTTTTTCTGTATTTTTGAAATTTTTCATTGGGATAACATTGGTTAATAAAATTTTCTTAAGTTTCATGGATTCCAAAATGGCGATGGAATAAGTGGAAGCTACACTAACACTTTCCCAGGACAAAACTGGAAATACAACTAAAGTACTGAAAAACCACACCGAAAAATCAACTGAACACGAGCTTGAGAGAACCCCAAAAACCTAGGATGGAAAGTAGAGACTGCATAGAGACTAGTAGAAAGTGCTGAGCTATGAAAAGGCTAGTGGGGCTCCCAGAAACAGTGGCTGAAGGTCCAGAGGGATATCTTAGCTGTCAGGGCAGGAGAAGTTCCCATTGAGAACTCAGGGGTCTACATACCAAGCTGGGCCCCCCAGCCCAGAGTACCAGAACTGAGAAAAGTGCCAGCATAACATCTGGCTCTGCAAGGCAGCAGGATTGCTGTCTGCCAGCCAGAGATGGCTAGAAATGCAGGCAACCTCTTAAGGGTTAACACACAGAATTTTTGTGTACAACCACTTACCTTGGGCTCCAGCAGAGGGTGGGTGGAGTGGACTGGAGCAATGTGAGCAGAAGCCATAATTGGGGCCTCTGGGGCTAGAGCTCAGAGGACAGCCACCCCAGTCTCTTGTGGGGAGTCATTCTCTTATGCTGCAGAGGAAATACTTCTCCAGCAAAACTTGATATCCACCAGGTCAGAAAGAAATCACTAGATCAGAGAACTAAAAAGAAAAAACAATTAAAAAATAGGACAGCTTAAGGGACCTGTGGGCCAACATGAAAGGTAACAATATTCACATAATAAGAGTGCCAGAATGGTAGAAAGTGAGGAAGAGATACTGGCAGAAAACTTACCTCACCTGGTGAAGGAAAAAGTTACTCAGGTCCAGGAGGCACAGAAAGTCCAAACAAGAAGAACCTAAATAGGTGTATGACCAGACACATCATCATTAAAATGCCAAAAATGAAAGACAGAGAGAGAATATTAAAGGCAGCAAGAGTAAAGCAATTTGTTACCTATAAAGGAGCTCCCATAAGCCTCTCAACTGATTTCTCATCGGAAATTCTATAGGCCAGCATGAAGTATTCAAGGTAATGAAAAGCAAAGATCCAAAAGCAAGACTACTACATGTGTAAGACTGTAATTCAGAATAGATGGCAAAATAAAGAGCTTCCCAGACAAGAAAGGACTAAAGGAGTTTATCACCACCAAACCAATATTGCAAGAAATGCTAAAGGGACTACTCTAATGAGAAGAAGAAAAAGAGAAACATATGCATGAAGAATTAAAATGGCAATACATAACTACCTACCAATAATCATCATACATGTAAATGGATTAAATGCATTCCAATCAAAAGATATAGGGTAGCTGAATGGATACAAAACACAACCCAATTATATGCTGTCTATAAGAGACCCGCCTCAGGAGGAAAGACACAACCCAATCAAAAGATATAGGGTAGCTGAATGGATACAAAACACAACCCAATTATATGCTGTCTATAAGAGACCCGCCTCAGAAGGATGAGAGTGAAGGAATGGAAACAGTTCTCTATGCAAATGGAAATACAACAAAAACAAAACAAAACAAAAAAAGCTGGGGTAGCAATTCTCATATCTGACAAAATAAACTTCAGAATGAAGGTCATCACAAGAGGCAATAAGCATCACTATATAATGCCAAAGGGATCCATCCAACAAGAGGCTATAACCCTGGTAAACATACATGCACCCAATATAGGAGCACCAAAATATATAAAAACTCCTTGGTGAACTTTAAGGGAGAGATAAATAGCAATTCAATTATAGTAGGAGACTTTAACATCCCGCCAACTTCACTGGATAGATCTTTAAGACAAAAAATAAACAATGAAACAATGACTCTACATGACACACTGGATCAGATGGATTTAATTGACGTTCATATAACATTTCACTGCAAAGCTGCAGAATACATGTTCTTCTTAAGTGCACATGAGTCATTCTCAAAGATAGACCACATGTTAGAACACAAAGCAAGTCTCTACAAATCCATAAGATTAAAATCATATCAAGCATCTTCTCGAAACATAATGAAATTAGAAATGAACTATAGTAAAAACAACAATATTGACACACATGGAGGCTAAATAGCATGTTATGAAACAATGAATGAGTTACCAATTCGATCAAGAAAGAAATAAAAAACTTTCTGGAAAGTAATGAAAACACACCCAAAATCTCTAGGACATAGTGAAAACAGTCCTGAGAGGGAAGTTTACAGGCTACCTTAAAAAAAAAATCAATAATGAACTGTTTAACCCTAAAACTTAAGGAATTAGAGAACAGAGTTAATAAAAGGAAGGTAGTAATAATGATCAGAGCAGAAATAAATGATATAGAGAAAACTAAAAAAAAAACAAAAACAAAAAAAACCAAAAAAAAACCTATAAAAAAATCAAACCAAGAGTTAGTTCTTTGAACAAATAACCAAAATTGATCAATCATTGGCCAGATTCATTAAGAGACAGAGAGGACCGAAATAAATAAAATTAAAAAAAAGTGGTGAAGTAACAACTGACCACAGAAATACAAAAGATTGTATGACAACAAGCTGGACAATGTGGATGAAATGGATAAATTTCTAGAAAAATATCTTTTAAGACTGAATCAGGAAGAATCAGAAAACCTGAGTATGCCAATAACAAATTATGAAATAGAAGCAGTAATCAAAAAGTCCTAGCAAACAAAAGCCCTGGTCTGGATGGCTTCACAGGGGAGTTTTAACAAATCTGCAAAGAACAATTAACACCTATCTTCAAGCAGTTCCAAAACAAAATCCAAGAGGAAGGAACATTTCTAAGCTCTTTTTATTAGGCCAGCATTATCCTAATTCCAAAGCCAGATGAAGACACTACAAGGAAAGAAAATTACAGGCCAATATGCCTGATGAACATAGATGCTAAAACCTCAACAAAATATTAGCAAATCACATCCAGCAATATATCAAAAAGATAATACACCATGACCAAATGGAATTCGTTCCACTGATGCAATGCTGGTACAATATTTGTAGATCAATAAACATGATAACATCACATAAACAAATTGGAAGACAAAAAAAATTACATGATCTTATCAATTGACACAGAAAAAAACATTTGACAAAGTCTAACACCTATTTTTGATAAAAATTCTTCAGTAAAGTGGGAATAGAGGCCACTCATAATAAAGGCCATATATGACAAAACTACAGCGAACGTCGTGTTCAGTGGGAAAAGACTAAAACCATTTCCCCTAAGATCAGGAGCAAGACAGCGATACCCACTTTTACTACTCTTATTCAACATTGTACTGGAAGTCCAAACCACAAGATCAGACAAAAAGAAATAAAAGACATCAAAATTGGAAAGGAGGTAGTAAAACTCATTATTCGCAGATGACATGATACTTTACCTAGTAATCCCTAAAGACTCCACCAAAATATTACTAAATTTAATAAATTACCAACATAGCAGGACACAAAATTAACACCCAGAAATCTGTGGCATTTATATACACCAATAATGAACTCTCAGAGAAATTAAAACAATCCCATTTGCCATTGCAACAAAAAATTGAGATATAGGAGAAAAAAAAAACTTAACCAGGGGGGTAAAAGACTTATACTTGGAAAACTATAGGTTATTGGAAAAAGAGATAGAGGAAGATATAAACAAGTATTCAATGCAACATCCCTATTGAAATATCAATATTTCACAGATTTAGAACAAATACTCCAATATTTTATATGGGACCAAAAAAAAACACCATGGATAGCTGCAGCAATCTTGAGAAAAAAGAACAAAGTTGGAGGGAGCACACTACCAGATATCAAGTTACACTACAAAGCCACTGCAATCAGAACGGCCTGGCACTGGCACAAGAACAGGCCTATAGATCAATGGACCAGAACAGAAATCGACCCAAGCCATTACGCTCAATTAATTTTTGATAAGAGGCAAGAGGATACAATGGAATTAAGACAGTCTCTTCAATAAATTGTGTTGGGAAAATTGGAGAGATACATGCAAAAAAATGAAACTAGACTACCAACTTACACCATGTACAAGTATAAACTCAAAATGGATAAAAGATTTAAATGTAAGTCATGAAACCATAAAAATCCTAGAAGAAACCAAAATATCAGACATCCCTTGTAGCAGTATGTTTATGGATACATCTTCTAGGAAAAGGAAACTAAGAAAGTAAACAAATGGAACTACATTAAAATAAAAAAGCTTCTGCACAGCAAAAGAAATCATCAACAAAATGAAAAGGAAGCCCTGTGTATGTATGAATGAATATTTTATCCTTACATGCAGGTGCACCATTTCTCTCCACTAATACTAATAGCGAATATTTTAGCCATGTCATTAGTCTTGTAGCGACTTGTTTGGTGTACACAACAGGAAATATTTCACTTTCAGAGAACAAAAAAATATAGGTTTATTTGCATTATGCTTATTAATTTGTGCAGTTATTCAGTGTCTGGTAAGTTAATGTTCACGAAAAATAATTTTTATTAAAATATTCTACTATTTTATGATAACGATTACTCATTTATTTCAGCCCTTTCTGTTCAGCATGTCTCTAGAAATAGACCTGTTTCTATGAAAATGGAAGCTTTTGTTTTTTTGAGACCCACATAAACTTAAACCTTCTTTATTTGGCCCATGTTAGCCTTTGCGTTTGATATACTTGTACTAGAGGCATTATTTTTAATATTAATTCCAAGATAATAATGGCTACACTTTTTTATCAACCTTACTGAAGTTTAATTTATATTCTAGTGTACATCTAGTTGGTATTGACAATTGTTTATGCTTACATAACCATTAACACTATCAAGATATACAATATTTCCATAACTCTAATAAGCTCCATTGTATACCTTTGTAGTCAGAGCCATCCTCAACTACAGGAAATCACTAAACCACTTTCTGTAGTTAGATTAGATTTCTAAAGGCTACATTTCTAAATTGGCCTATGGATCTTGCATGATCTGAAGCTTGCTTATAATTCTTCTCTGTATAAGTGTGTTGGTCTCATGGCCTTTTCACTTGTGAGTTCATCCATCCATTCTCCCACCCATTTTCTGCCTGTCACTTTAAATTTCACACACTTGGAACTGATGTCCATCTCTTCAGGAACCAGGCTGCTATTTCTTTCATGACTTTGTTCATGCTATTCTCTCTGCCAGGAAAGCACTGCTCTCCTTAACTTATGTTCTTCCTTGCTGATTTATTCCTACTCAGTTTTCAAAAATTAATGATTTTAGAGTGGGTTTGGTATTTATCAATTATATTTTATCTATTACTTGTATTTTTTTATTAAAATAAGAGCGTAATATGCTAATTAGACCAGATAGCAGAATGAGCTTCTAGGTGAAGCTGGGGCTGCAAGGGCCAAGTCCCTTGCATGAATTTTGTGCATTGGTCTCAATATAAATTGTTTGTCTCCTTTACTATTGTGAGCTTCTTAAAGGGAGTTATGTTTTCTTCAGTTTGTTGTCCTGTCACCTATGTGCCTGGAACATGATAGATACTTAATACATGTTTAATTAATGATGAATATATTTCAACTAGAGGCCCGGTGCACAAAAATTTGTGCACTTGGGGGGGTGGGGGGAGGTCCCTCAGCATGGCCTGTGCCCTATCGCAGTCTGGGACCCCTCTGGGGATGTCCACCTGCTGGCTTATGCCCGCTCCCCGAGGGATCAGGCCTAAGTTGGCAGTCAGACATCCCTCTGGCAACCTGGGAGCCCTTGGGGGATGTCTACTTGCCAGCAGGGAGCAGGCCTAAGCTGCAGTCGGAAATCCTTAGCGCTGCTGAGGAGGCAGGAGAGGCTCCCACCACCACTGCTGTACTGGCAGCCATCAGCCTTAAGGATCATCCCTGTGGGAGTGCACTGACCACCAGGGGCAGCTCTTGCATTGAGCATCTGCCCTCTGGTGGTCAGTGTGTGTCATAGTGACCAGTCATTCCCAGTTGTTCTGCTGTTAGGTTCAATTTGCATATTATCCTTTTATTATATAGGATAGGATTCCTGTATGTAATTAGGGTTCAAACTAAATATCAGTAGGATAAGTTAAAGTCTTAAATAATAGATACCTATAAAAAATAATGTTTGAACTAATATCATACTGTTAATATGAGAACTGGGCATTGCTCCATGCTTAGACCATAGTTCTATTTGCAAAAATCAGTTTTAAATTAATTCCTCAATTCTTACTTTTCTTACCATATGATTTTGGAACTTCACCAGGAAATGTCTATGGAACAATGTATGAGCTATATGTAACCATAATGTGATTTATTCTAAGAAGTTGAAAAGAAAGAATAGGTTCCATTCTTCTTCACATTAAGTAGTTTTGATAAATATATCCATTAATTGTTTTTAAGTGTGTATCTCCTGTCAGATAGGTCTTAGTAGTCTTTTTTTTTCTTCGTTAGATTTCTTGGCTTTAATAGCTAATAAATATTGGAGTTGATTCTATGGTTCATGTTTGTTATTCTATTATATACCCTGGCATAGTGTCCTACAGTATTCACCCTAAAATTATATTTGATGCAAAAAAGTTGTTTTAAGGTTTTGCCAGTCACCAGTTTCTGATTCTGGATAGCAATCTGATGTGGCTATACTATATGAGTTTAAAATGATACATCTTGAAAAGTCTGCATTTTAATAGTTTAGGAATTGGGACTAGCAGGAATAGTCTCTTGATACACAGAAATAATTTTCAAGTGTTATAAAAACCACTACTGTGTTTAAGCCTTTGTTTTCTCTGAATGTATAAATGGTACTATTCTTCCTAAACTAGATTTTTATACCCTTCTTTCAGAGCAATTAAGAAGTGATTCTGAATGTTATAAACCAGAAGAGACCTGAAAAATAACGGTTGGCATATTTGTCTAAAACTGGCTTATAATTAACTGTGACTATTCTTTTTTGTAAGCTGTAGCTAAATGGTGGAATTATCTAAACTTTTCTGAAAGAACTTATGTTTTAGTTAAGAATAAAATTCAGCAATACATATGAACACATCTGTGTTCCTGAAAAGCATACTTTATATAAATACTACAGGCCCATTGCACGAAGATTCGAGCAATAGGCCTTCCTTCCCCTGGCTGCCGGCACTGGTTTTCCTCTGGCACCCGGGACCCAGGCCTTTGGTTCAGCCGCAGCCGAGAAGCCAAGCCTCTTCAGTCGTCAGTCTGCAGTCGTCTTCAGTCTTCACTTGGTCCAGAGCCTTCAGTCTCCACTTCGTGCCTATGTATGCAAATTAGCCTGCCATCTTTGTTGGGTTAATGTGCATACTCATCCTGATTGGCTGGTGTGCATAGTGGAGTGATGACCAGTTCACATATTTCTCTTTTATTAGTGTGTATATATATCCTATATAATAAAAGGCTAATACGCAAATCGAGCAGCCAAATGACCAGTTGCTATGACACACACTGACCACCAGCGAGCAGACACTCAACTCCGGAACTCTCCCTGGTGGTCCGTGCACTCCCACAGGGAGAGCACCAGACAGCCAGAAGCCAGGCTCATGGGTGGCAGGCCTCTCCTGCCTCCACAGCAGTGCTAAGGATATCCAACTGCTAGCTTAGGCCTGCTCTCCATCAGTCAGACATTCTCCGAGGGCTTCCAGACTGTGAGAGGGTAAAGACTGGGCTGAGGGGACCTCCCTCTCCCCCAAGTGCACGAATTTTGTGCACTGGGCCTCTAGTGTATGTGGGTGTGTGTATACACATATATATACATCTTTATATATAATTTTTTTAATTGACTTCAGGGAGGAAGGGAAAGATAGAAACATCAATGATGAGAGAATCATCGATGGGCTGCCTCCTGTACACCCCTCACTGAGGATTGAGCACACAGCCGGGGCATGTGCCCCTGACCAGAATCGAACCTGGGACCCTTCAGTGTGTAGGCCAATGCTCTATCCACTGAACCAAACCAGCCAGAGCAAGCATACTTTTATGTACTCAACATAATCTGTGATTGTGCTTTGTATATGATAATTTTAAAAATGTGAAATTGCTACAAGATTCTCAAACTTAACCTCTCTGTGACATTTTAAAAATAGGAATCTGTAATTCTGAAGTGTTCCATTTTGAGTAATTGTCTTATGTTTCTTTTCATTTTATATTTATACTTAGTGTTTTTAAATATAACTTTATTTTTCTTGTAGTATATGCAGAGAATATTTTCAAAATGGTGGAAAGAGAAAAGCACTTGAAAAAGATAAAAAAAGAGCTGTACTTGCCACTAAGACCACTCCAGCCTTAAATACACATGAACAGTCTAAACTTGAAGGTCATTTAACCAACCTCAACTTTACAAATTCTGAAATTATAACTGAGTAAGTATACTTTTTCTGCTTCAATTGCTAACATTATCCTGGGTAGCTGTGTTAATAATGTAAAATAATGTGATGGTTTACACCAAATAGTGGGCAGTATGCTTGCTCCACTAGTAATATATTAAGCCAAGAAGTACATATTTGTAATATTATTAGGTAGAAAATTGGCATAAAATTGTAAGGGATACCTGGAAAACTAACAACTCTATAACACAGATTGTCCTCACCAAAAATGAGAAAAACTAGTTTATTAAATATAATAATTATGCTTATGGTAATACAGAGAGTCAAAACAAGAAAATCCAATTAAGTTATGTTTAAATTTGCTGTCTACTAAAAAATCACAAATAAGGAATAATGAAAGATTACTAATAGAACCAATTATCATTATTTTACAGTTCATAGGAAAATCTGCTAGTAATCACTGTAATATAGAGGTATAAATTTGATTTAATAAGTACATGAGTGGTTTTCTAGTTTTATTGTGATACTAGGGGCCCGGTGCACGAAATTCATGCACTGGAGGGGTTCCTCAGCCCAGCCTGCCCCATCTCACATATTGGGAGCCCTCAGGGGGTGTCCTACTGACAGCTTAGGCCCGCTCCCTGCTCCCCTTGGAGAGCAGGCCTAAGCTGCAGTTTGGCCTCCCTTTGTGGGAGACGACCAGACTAATCAAGGGAAGCCACTAGCCTCATCACCCTGCTGTTGCAGACACTGCCAGTCACCACAGCCACCAAGGTGTTTTCATCAACACGGACTACAGTCCTTTTACCATGAAGAAATGACAACTTCCTTTAGCCATTTTCAAGATGTGTCTTTTGTAGGATATGACCTTTCTTTCTTTCTTTTTTATCCTCACCTGAGGATATGTTTCCATTGATTTTTAGAGAATGTGGAAGAGAAGGGAAAAACAGAGAGAAACATCAAAGTGAGAGGAACACTTTGATTGGTTGCCTCCTACATATGCCCTGACCTGGGCCGTGGCCAGGGAGAAGCCTGTAACCTAGGTACATGCCCTTGGTCAGAATTGAACCTAGACTCTGCAGTCAGCAGGCTGAGGCATTATCCACTGAGCCAAACTGGCTAGGGCAGGATATGACATTTCTTAGCCCTCCAGCAGTGGACCTTCATTTTTTTTCTCCCCGAGTGTGGTGGAAAAACCCTAGATCGCCTTTAGGAATTCTTATTACCCAAGTTACTAAGAATCTTACCAGTGGCATACAGGGAGCTTAGCCATTTAGCAGTAAGAAAAGGTGTTTCCTCTGTAGTTCACTTTGATCACTGGCTCCACCCCTTCCCCACCCATCCCAGCTCCACTTTTGCCCAGGCCTGTAACTTCTGGCCAAGGCTGCAGGGCTGGTTATTTTGATTTTACACAATTTGAAAATATTTAATTGAAAGCAACTGTATTGAAAAATTAACATACCCTTTTATAGGTTCAGGAGGAAGATAACACATCTTTACCTTTATTTACAAAGCTTACATAGCATAAAAACTGAACATCCTATAATTCAGGAATGATGAATATTTATAAATGTTGACCAGAGTAAGAAATTTTAGTTATATTGGTTAAAAAGTTGATAAATATAGAAAATGTCAGCCCTAGAATTTCTTTCATTTAAGTGTTACAAACAGTATAAAATTTATTAAATTTGTTTTTAAAAAGATTACATGGGAAGTTCTCATGTTCACAGGAGACAGCTCTCATTTCAAAATTTATTGTTGACAGTATTACCAATGTCCCCATTTTCCCCTTGCTTGCCCCACTCCACTCAGCCCCCACCACACCACAGGTCTTCCACACACTATTATCTATATCCATGGGTTATGCATATATGTTGTTTGGTTAATCTCTTCCTGTACCCTCCACCACTTCCCCTCTGAGGTATGTCAGTCTTTTCCATGAATCCATGCCTCTGCACTCATTTTGTTTGTCAGTTTATTTTGTTTCTTTTCCTCTAGGCATTGTATCAGTGAAAATTTTGCAATAAGATGTTTGACATTTTGCTGCCTATGATTTCTTCAAGGATTTTTATGGTTTCATAATTTACATTTAAATCTTTTAACCATTTTGAGTTTATTCTTGTGTATAGTGTAAGTTGGAAGTCTAGTTTCATATCATTACATATAATTGTCCAGTTATCCCAACACCATTTATTGAATAGACTGTCTTTACTCCATTGTATGCTCTTGCCTCTTTTATTGAATATTAATTGAACATGGTGGCTTGGGGTGATTTCTGGGTTCTCTGTTCTGTTCCATTGATTTATATGTCTGTTCTTGTGCCAGTACTGGGCTATTTTGAATACAGTGGCTTTGTAGTATAGTTTGATAATTGATGTGATCCCTCCCACTTTATTCTTCTTTCTTTAGATTGCTGTGGTTATTTGGGGTCTTTTGTTTCCATATAAATTTTTGGAATGTATGTTCTAGATTTGTGAAGTATGCTGTTGGTATTTTAATAGGGATTGCATTGAATCTATAGATTGCTTTGGGTAGTATGGACATTTTAAGGATGTTAATTCTGCCTTTCCATGAACATGGTATATTTTTCCACTTGTTTATATTCTCTTCTCTTTATTTAATGTTCTTTCAATGGTAAATGTGATTGTTTGGTTTCTCTTCCTGAGAATTCATTATTGGGGTTTAAAAATGCCATCAATTTCTGGGTGTTAATTTTCTATCCTTCTACATTGCCAAATTCATTTATTAAATTTGATAGTTTTTTGGTGGAGTCTTTAGGATTATCTTTGTACAATATCATGTCATCTGCAAATAAGGAGAGTTTTATTTCCTCCTTTCGAATTTGGATGCCTTTTTTGTTTTCTTGTTTGATTGCTGTGGCTAGTACTTCAAGGACTATGTTGAATATGAGTGGTGAAAGTAGACATTGCTATCTTATTCCTCTTCTTAGGGGAAATGGTTTTAGTTTTTGCCCATTGATTATAATATTGGCTGTAGGTTGAGAAATAATCCTTGTATTCCCACTTTGCAGGGAGTTTTTATCAAAAACTAGAGGCCTGGTGCACAAAATTTGTGTACAGGGGGGCAGGGGAGGGAAAGTGGGGAGGTTCCCTCAGCCCAATCTGTACCCTCTCCAATTTGGGAGCTCTCAGGAGATGTGCTACTGACCACTTGGGCCCACTCTGCGTGGTTCTCTGCTCTCTGCAGGGCCTGTCTGCTCCACTCCATGGGGATGGGCAAGCAGACCCTACTGGGTGCTGCCTGCGGTCCCGCTTCCCTGCTCGTGGGTCACTGCGGCAACCTCCCAGCAGTCCCTACTGGGTGCTGCCTGCAGAGCCCCTTGCCTGCTGGACTCACCTTGCCAGGGTGACGCCACCAGTGTCCTCCCAGGCGCTGTGGGCACCACCATATTTGTCATAGAGTGATGGTTACTTTGCATGTCACTCTTTTATTAGATAGGATAAGTGTTGGATTTTGTCAAATGGTTTTTCTGCATCTATTGATATGATCATGTGAATTTTGTCTTTGAATTTGCTTATGTGGTGGTGTATCATGTTTATATGATTTGCGAGTATTATACCAGCCTTGCATCCCTGGAATAAATCTACTTGGTCATGGTGTATGATCTTTTTAATATATTGCTGGATGCAATTTGCTAATATATTTTTTTAAATTCTTTATTGTTTAAAGTATTACATATCTCTTCTTTTTTCCCCCCATTAACCTCTCCCCAGCCGCTACCGTACCCCAGCACAGGCCCTCATCCCCCTATTGTCAGTCTCCATTGGCTATGCTTATATGTATGCATACAAGTCCTTTGGTTGATCTCTTACCCCTCTTCCATCCTCCCTTGCCTTTCCCCTCTGAGGTTTGATAGTCTGTTCAATGCTTCCTTGTCTCTGGATCTATTTTTGTTCATCAGTTTACTAGAGGCCTGGTACACAAAATTTATGGATGGGGGTGGGGTGTGTCCCTCAGCCCAGCCTGCACCCTTTCCAATCTGGGATCCCTCTCATAATTCAGGATTGCTGGCTCCCAACCACTCGCATGCCTGCCTCCCTGCCCGATTGCCCCTAACCACTTCTGCCTGCCAGTCTGATCACCCCCTAACTGCTCCCCTGCCAGTCTGATTGCCCCTAACCACTTCTGCCTGCCAGTCTGATCACCCCCTAACTGCTCCCCTGCCAGTCTGATTGCCCCTAACTGCCCTCCCCTGCTGGCCCAGGCACCCCTAACTTCCTTCCCTTTCCAGCCTGGTTGCCCCCAACTGTCCTCCCCTACAGGCCTCATCCCCCACAACTGCCCTCTCCTGCAGGCCTGGTCCCCCCCAACTGCCCTCCCCTGCCAGCCATCTTGTGGCAGCCATCTTATGTCCAAATGGGGGTGGCCATCTTTTGTGTTGGAATGCTGCTCAACTTGCATATTACCTCTTTATTAGATAGGGTGTTGTTCATTATATTCCACAAATGAGTGAGATAATGTGATATTTATCTTTCTCCAACGGGCTTATTTTGCTTAGCATAATGCTCTCCAGGTCCATCCATGCTGTTGCAAATGGTAAGAGTTCTTTCTTTTTTACAATCACAAAAATTGTAATTTTACAATTTTACAATTTCACAATTTTACAATTCTTTTGCTTCTTCTCTGTAAATTAATTTTCCATATATATTTTCTTTTTTAAAAAATTAAACTTATTGGGATGACATTGTTATAAGATCAGGTTAATAAGATCATATAGGTTTCAAAGATACATTTTTATGATACATGATGTGTATATTACATTGTTTTCCCAGCACGCAATGTATCTTTTAATTGTTCAGTTCAGTCCATTTATGTTGAGGGTGGTTATTGATATATAAGGACTTACTATAGCCATTTTATCTATTATTTTCAGGTTCTGTGTTTCTATTCCCTTATGTTTTTAATTTCTATTTTACTTAGGTTGTTTTCTAAGATATTTTCCTTTATTTTTATGTTACATATCTCAGTTCTAGATTTTTAGTTCGTGGTTACTATTATGTTCCTGTAAAAATTTTGTTTCATATATACAAAGTCCTTATTCTTCTAATTGCATTTGCAGTCACCAATGCAAGTTTTGTCCTCTTTCATCTCCTCTTATGTTTTTATTGTCACAAATTATCCCTTTTTTGACTTGTGTTTGATTCCAAATCACAGAAGTTATTTTTTCAAATGCTTTTTGCCTCTTTATTCTTTGTGTTTTAATTAAGGATTTAATATTTTATTCTGAATTAGAATTGCAGTTTTCTGCTTCTTTCTGTTAGCCATCTTACTCAAAGTTTTATATAAATTTATCATTTTGTTTTAGTTAGAAGCGCTCCTTTCAACATTTCTTGTGTTACAGGTCTTGTGGTGGTAAATTCCCTTATCTTTTGTTTGTCTGGAAAAGCCTTTATTTCTCCTTCATATCTAAAGGATAACTTTTTGGATATACTAATCTTGGCTGGTGAGTTCTCTCTTTAAATATTTTGAATATTTCATTGCACTGTCTCCTCTTGTAAGGTTCTCCTGAAATATCTAAAGATCATGTCATGGTTACATATTACAGTTTTTATTTTTTCTTGGCTACCTTGAGAATTTTTTTTGTCATTAACTTTTAACAGTTTTAATGTTTTGGAGAATGTCTTCCTTTGTTTGAATGGACTCTCTGCTCTCTTCTTCCACTCTTCTCCTTTTTGGATATCAATTATACTTGTATTGACCTTTCTAATGGAGTCTTATAGTTCCTATAGCATTTGTTCATTTTTTAAAATTCTCAGTTCTCTCTCTTGTTCCTGAGTCATTTTTAGATTTCTGACTTAAGGCTTCCCAACTCTCTCTTGTACTCTTTAATTCTTTCTTTCTCTTATTTATTGAGTTCTTCAGGTCCACAGTTTAAGTTTGGTTCTATTTTATAGTTCCTTTGGTAAAGTACTCCTTTTGTTCATTGATTTTATTCCTGAACTCATTGAACTGCCTTCCAGAGTTTTCTTGTTTCTCATTGAGTGTTTTTTGTTTGTTTGTTTTTAGTTTGCCTTTATCTCTAATTTTCTTCCTGCTTACCTAGAATTACATGGAGATATAAAGTGTCTCTTGATCTCAGTTGATGCAGGGTACATAATAGGAACTCAGTAAATGTTAGAAAAATGAACAATATAATTGCAACTGAGTCAGTAAAAACCAAATTAAAAACATTACAATGACAACTTTATAAAATGTTTGCATATGGATAAGGACTCCAAAGAAATGTTCAAAAATACAATTATTTTATTCATTTGTTGGTTTTCTGAATGTTTTTTTCTTACATTTAAAATGTTTCCGTTATTGCTACAATATTATTTGGTTATCTAATTTTTCAAATTAGATGCATTCAAATATAACACAATCGCAACTTGGGAAGCTCTCTGCCCACCACTGAGTTCAAACATGTCTTGGCATAATCTGGCAAATTGGTGGGTTTAGACTGTCCAGAGGTGATTTACATAAGGGTTTGGCAGAAAGACTGCCAAGAAGTGTGGCAACACTGAGGAGGGGGTTGGCCAGGCAACTTTTCAGTCAGTTTCACTCTACAATGCGCCAACCAGTGTTCCGGTTGGGCAGTGCCCATGCAGTGCCAGCTATTAACCTATTTTGGAGGTCACTCTTGCATTGAGAGGACATTGTCTTACCTCTTTTTTTTCCCCCAGTTTTTTTTTATTACAAGAAAAACAGTTTTAAATATAATAATGTTACATGCACTAAACCAGGGGTCCTCAAACTTTTTAAACAGGGGCCAGTTTACTGTCCCTCAGACAGTTGGAGGGCTGGACTATAGTTTAAAAAAAAAAAACTATGAACAAATTCCTATGCACACTGCACATATCTTATTTTAAGCAGGACAGGCAGTGGTGACAAAAACACACGGCGGGCCGGATAAATGTCCTCAGCGGGCCACATGTGGCCCGTGGGCCATAGTTTGAGGATGCCTGACTGGTTTAGTGACTAAACCTTAATATTTCAAGAAAAATCTTAACTAATAAAAGCGTAATATTAAAATTAACCGTTTCCTCGGGATGGCCTAAGCCACGCCCTCCAGCCAATCAGAGTGACTGTATGCAAATTAGCCAAGATGGCGGAGGCCGCAGCCCCAGTGTGCAGCTTCTCTGGAGCTGCTGCCTCTGCCATCTTGGGAGCCTCCTTCCTGGGAAGGCATCTGGCGCCCTGGGCCCCCGATGCCTTCCCAGGCGGAAGCCTCCAGGGCGCGGGACCAGCCGGCTGGACCCCGTGGCCCCCTCCTGGGAGGCCGATGGGGTGGCCAGTGCCACCCCATGGGCCTCCCAGGCGGAGAAGCCTTGCGGGGGGGCAGGGAACCGCCGCGGTCCCCTCCTGGGAGGCCCATGGGGTGGCCAGCGCCACCCGATCAGCCTCTCAGGCGAGAAGCCTTGCGGGGGGAGCGGGGAACCAGCCTGCAGGACCCTGCGGCCCCCTCCTGGGAGTCCGATGGGGTGGCCAGCGCCACTCGATGGGCTTTCCAGGCGGAGAAGCCTAGGGGGTGGGGGGACGGGACCAGTCGGGGGACCCCAAGGCCCCCTCCTGGGAAGCCTATGGGGTGGCCAGCGCCACCCCATCGCTTCCCAGGCGGATGACCCGGAGGGTCAGTGGAGCTATGGCCAGCCTGAAAACTGCCCTTAGCCCCTCACCCAGGCTTGCCACACCCCCTGGGGTGAGGGTCTCCTCTGGGGAGCTTGACCAGCCTGCAAACAGACATTGGCCCCTCACCCAGGCTGGCCAGGCTCACCAGCAGGTGGACATTCCCAGAGGGGTCCCAAACTGTGTGAGGGCACAGGCCGGGCTGAGGAAACACCCCCTCCCGCCACCGCCCCAGTGCACAAATTTTTGTGCACCGGGCCCCTAGTATTAAGTATAATAATGTTACATGCAATATACTAATATCTCAAGAAAAATAATTTTAAATATAATGTTATATGCAGTAAACATTAATATTTCAAGAATACAAAGATTTTATGTATAATAATATCAGAACTGTATTAACATAGTATGATATCACAAGAGTTGTAGGAAATACTAAAAATCTGCCAATTACAGGACTACTTCTGTTATATTCTAGAGTATTTTTTCCCTCTAGCTCTATTTTCATCAGTTTATGTTGTTAATTATATTCCATAAATGACTGAGGTCATATGATATATATCTTTTTCTAACTTGCTTATTTCGCTTAGCATGATGCATTTAAAGTCTTTTTTGTCAGATATGAGTATTGCTACTCCAGATTTTTTTCCTTTCCCATTTGCCTGGAAAATTTTTTTCCATCCCTTCACTTTCATCCTGTGTGTGTCTTTTGTTTTGAGGTGGATCTCTTGTAGACAGCATATAGTTGGGTCATATTTTTGTATCCATTCACCTACCCTACACCTTTTGGTTGGAGCATTTAATCCATTTACATTTAGGGTTATTATTGAGAGGTATTTATTTATAGCCATTTTAATTCTGTATGGCTAGGTTTCTCTCTATGTTTCTTCTTCTCAGCAATCCCTTACAGCAGTACCTTTAGCATTTCTTGTAATACTGGCTTGGTGGTGAGAAACTTCTTTAGCCTTTTTTGTCTGGAAAGCTCTTTATTTCATCGTCTATTTTGAATGATAACCCCTTGTTGGATATAGTAATCTTGGTCTCAGATGCTTGCTTTCCATTACTTTGAGTACTTTATGCCATTCCCTTCTGGCCTGTAGAGTTTCTGATGAGAAATCAGGCATCAGCCTTATGGGAACTCCTTTGTAGGTAATAGTTTTCTTTTCTCTTGCTGCCTTTAAGATTCTCTCTTTGTCTTTAATTTTTGGCATTTTAATTATGATGGGTCTGTTTGGGTTCTTCTTGTTTGGGGTTCTCTGTGCCTCCTGAACTTGTGTGACGTTTTCCTTTACCAGGTTAAGAAAGTTTTCTACCATTACTTCTTCAAACACCTTCTCTATTCCTTTCTCCCTTTCTGCCTCTTCTAGCACACCTACTATTCTAATATTATTACGTTTCACTTTGTCCCACAGCTTCCTTAGGCTGTCCTGTTTTTTAATTGTTTTTTCTTTTTGGTTCTCTAATTGAATGATATTTCAACTCTGTCTAATTCACTGATTTGATCCTCAGCTTCCCCTAATCTGTGTATTCCTTCCAGTGTGTTCTTTATTTGTATTATGTCATTCTTTATCTCAGACTGTTCGTTTTTCATAATTACTGTATCTTGTTTCATACTGTTGAGAATTTTTAACATCATTACTCTGAACTTGTTTCAGATAAATTTCTTCTCTCTGCTTCATTTATCCCTTCTTCTGAAGAATTCGCTAGTTCTTTCATTTGGGATTTGTTTCTTTGTTTCCTCATTTTGGTTGTCTGTTTGGGTTTGTGAGTATGTATTAGGTAGATCGTCTACACCTCTCAGTCTCTAGTGCAGGACATTATTAAAGGCTGTTTCTGATTAATTGGATCAGGGAAACACTCAAAGCCTCTAGAGCAGTGGTTCTCACCTGTGGGTTGTGACCTCTTTGGGGGTTGAACGACCCTTTCACAGGGGTCACCTAAATACATCCTGCGTATCTGATATTTGCATTATGATTCATGACAGTAGCAAAATTACAGTTATGAATTAGCAACGAAAATAATTTTATGGTTCGGGGTTACCACAACATGATAACTGTATTAAAGGGTGGTGGCATTAGGAGGTTGAGAACCACTGCTCTAGAGACTGCCTCTGTCTACAGACTAATAGGATTCCGACTTGAATGGCTCCAGGATATTGTCCTCAGTTGTGGCGAGTTTTTTCATCTGGTGGGGCAGTTGCTTCTCCCTGGAGGCTAATCATTACTTTTAATCTCTTAAGTGGCCTCAGGGAAGGTGTTTTCCAGTAGGATGTGTCGCACTGTCTTCCCCCCACGCAAGGCAGATGTCTATATGGGAAAGATGTCCTCTGCTATGTGAGGGAATGACTCTGCCCAGGAAACTTGGGGTGTCTGCCTTCTGAGCTCTATTCCCTGAGTCCCCAGTCCTGGGTTCTGCTCTCACAGCTCTAGTCCACTTCACCCTCCCTCTGCCAGAGCACAAGGTGGGTGGCTCCACAGGCAAAATTTTTGTGCATTGGCCCTTTAAAATGGTGCCCGAACTTTCAGCTGCCACTCCCTGGCAGACAGCACCCCACTGCTTTTCCCAGCTAGATGTTATGTGGGTACCCTCCTCAGTTTGGTGCTCTCTGCTGGGGAGCCCAGCTTAGGTATTAGATCCCAGAGTTCTTGGTGGCACACCACCACCACCACCAGCACCACCACCACCACCCACCCACCCACACGTCTGAGATATCTCTCTGGGACTTCAGTTGCTGTCTGTGGGTGCCTGGCCAGCCCTTTCGTGCCTCCACCCCTTCTACCAGTCTCTATGCGGTCTCTACCTTTGATCCTTGGGTGTCAGGGTTCTCTCCTGTGAGTTTTCCATTGATTATTCAGGAATCCTTTCCATATTTCAGTTGGAATTCCAGCCTGTTCCTGGAAGCATTGTCCGTGCAGCATCCTCCTTTTCTGCTGCCATTTTTAACCTTTTCATTGAGTTTTTTAAAAAGTTAAATCTTGGCTTCTCCATCATTTAAATCACAATCTTCCACTTTTTTAGTTTGTTTCTGGAGTTTTTTCTTTTCTTGCTGAGCTACCTTGTTATCTTGGTTCTTTTCGGTACTTGATGAATTCTTTCTCTGGCTGCTCATTTAAGATAGTGAATTCTTTTTTTTAAGGTGCTATTTGTTTTATAACAATTCAGCAGGTTTGTAAGTAGAGGTGTTTTGTTTTCTAGTAGATGGTGCTATAGTGCAAGATTTTGTTTTTTGTACCTGCACTACTGGGACTTCTGGCTTCTTGTTTGGGCAGTGTCGCCTCCTTCGTTGAAAATGCCTCATGTTCTAGGAGGAGCTGGGTGTCCCTTCTGTAACCAGGTTGCCTCAATTGCAGGTACCATTCATTTGGTTCAATGTGGAGAGTAATGGGATTCCTGACCTATCAGTTCCTGGCGCTGCCTCCTTGTAATCAGAGGTTGCTTGGTGCACTGTGCTGTCAAGGTATCTCCACTGTCTCTACTGGATTATGCTGCAGTGGTTGGTGAGGGAGGGAGAGAAGATGGGTTTGTGTGTTTGCAGCTGTGCCTTCTCACTAGTGCTGGTGGCTGCTAATTCACTGCTGTCATTCTGCTGTGCCATGTCTCCACTCGGGTTTAGCCACAAGTGGCATTGGTTACTCAGAGTAATGTTGCTTCTGCCCTTCCTACCCTCAGGGCTGAGTTTGGGCTACCAGCTTACACCTCCACTGCTACAGCATCACCTGGGCCTGGGCAGATGCAAGGATGGAGGGGAGGCAGGTTTGCATGTTTGCGATTTTGCCTTCCTCTTAGTAATGGCAGCTGCCAGCCCCTGGCTGCCATACTGCTCTGCCATATCCATGTTCCTGCCACTCAGGGCGAAATGTTGCTCCTGCCCCTCTGGCCCTTCAGACTGTGTGTGAGGGCTCAGCTCCACACGCTGCCCCGCTGCTCACTGCCACAGCCCGCCTGAAGCTGACCGCCTCACTTGTGGATCTCTCAGACATGTTAGTGTGTTGAGCAGGTTACCCTTTATTGAATTAAAACTGTCTGTTGTAATCTTAAGGGAAGAAACCAGAGAATCTTTTCACTCCACCATGATGCTGATGCCATTGATCTCAGTCTTTTAAAAATTATTTAGGCTTGTTTGTGGCTTACTATGTGATCTGTCCTGGAGAATGTTCCGTGTACACTTGAAATATGTGTAGGCTGCACTTTGTGAATGAAATGGTTTAAAATGTTTAAGATTATCTTATCTAACATGATATTTAAGGTTATTATTTCAGTATTAATTTTCTGTGTTGGTGGCCATTCCACTGATGTCAGTAGGGAATTCAATCCCCTACTCCTATGGTCTTACTGTGGATTTCCCCCTTTATTTCCATAAATAATTGCTTTATATATTTAGGTACTTCTATGTTAGTTGCTTAGAAATTGATGATTGCTTTATTCTCTTCTTATATTGTCCCCTTTATAATTATACTAGGGGCCCGGTGCACAAACATTTGTGCACTCGGGGTGGAGGGAGTCCCTCAGCCCGGCCTGTGCCCTCTGACAGTCTGGGACCCCTCAGTGGATGTCCTATGATGGCCCCAGTCTGCCAGGTGCCGTGTGTGTGTGTGTGTGTGTGTGTGTGTGTATGTGTGTGTGTGTCACCACTGGGGACCTGCCCCCAGCCGCATCTGAGGCTCGGAGCAGTCCTCCTGTGTGTGTCTACCTGCTGGGGGCCTGCCCCAGGCACACCGTGGAGGCTTGGAGCAGGCACCCCCTCTATGTTGATCTCTCAGACTCTTGCCCTCCCCTGCATGTTGTTCTCTTTTTTGAGCGTGGCCAGGGCTG
>PVJC01026608.1:0-23868 GCA_004026665.1 Murina feae
CAACAGCCACACTTACAGCAACATCTCAACAAACAGCACAGCCGGTGGATCTCACTGTCTGTGAGCAAAACTGGTGGCCCTTTCTGTCAGGGAATTCAGTGAACATGTAACAGTGAATAAAAACTTTGTACGACTTTGTTCCACCATAAAATGGAATTAGAATAAAAAGTACTAACAATCTGATAAAAGGAACTCACATACTGACAGTTTCTTTATAAGCATATTGCAGGTATCAGGAGTTCGTTTGACTTTGGTTGATGCAGATCACCCAACTGCAGAATCTGGCTAGTCCTGACCAGCTCCAGTATGCTGACACTAACGGTCCCCATCAGGGCCAGCGAGGACACTGCCTGCTCCCTCCTCCTGACTTTTTCGTTCTGCTCTTCTCTCCCTCCCTATAAAAACCACTGCATGCACCGAGATGCTAAGATGAGCTTTGAACGCAAATCTTCTTCCCCCATCTTCTTGAGATGCTGGCACTCAAATAAACCTTTTTCACCAGCATCTGTCTCATGAGTTTGGTTTTCATGGTGACAGGCAGTCAAAGCTTGGTTCTGTTACAAATAGTATTGCCAGATTTGGGTCCCCAAACAACAAGCTGTGCAGGCCGTAGGGCCCATCCTGCTGCCCCACCAGGGCAGAGAAGCTAATTCCTAGCCACATTTACTGCCTAGTATGGTATCCAGTCCCAAACCCCAAGAAACCCTGGCCAAAGTGATGTCATAGCTGTCATAACATCATAGCACAGCACACTATTCACATGTTTGTGGTGATGCTGCTACAGACAAGCCCACTGCACTGCTAGCTATAGAAGAATATAGTACATAGAATTATGTATAGTACATAATACTTGATAATAATAAACTGTTTCTAGTTTACTGACTGTATTCTACTTATCACTATTTTAGAGTGTACCCTTTCTACTTATAAGAAGTTTATGTGCCAGCAGAAAGGAACACGGTGACATAAGTAAATGCCTGTACTCGCCACCTCCCACAACCACATCAACATTACAGCTAAAATACACAACAACCATCATCCAGGACCACTGGAAAGCTGGCGGAATGGAAGTCCTACAGCTAGAGAAGTGAACAAGAAAGCACACTGAGACTGGTAGGAGGTGCAGAGGCGCAGAGCAGACTGGGCTGGCACCCACATGTGCGCCTTTTTTAATCAGGAGGAAGGTTGTCTCTGTGGAGGCTGCCTGGAGGAGCAAAGGGTCCCAGCTCCACACCAGACCCTCACCCCAGGGTCCCAGAGCTGGGAAAAGAAGTCCCTACGGACAGTGAAAACTACTGGGCTGTAAAAACCAGTGTGGATTGGGGCTCAGTGACACAGAGGCTGCTGGAGACCCAGCTATTCCTCTTAAAAGGCCGGCACCATGAACTGAACTTACAGTGTCTCGCTTCCTCTGAGTTCCAGCATCAGGGTGAGGCTCTGGGGAACACAGACACATATGAGAAGGAACCGGATTGTCAGGCATTGGGGCAGGAACTCGGGGGTGGCTTTCAGGGATCACTTTTCCTATGCTGACTGAGGGGCAGTCATTTCTGTTTGCTCCTCCCTGGTGATTTTCTGAGACCCTGCCTCATCCAATTCACAACCCCACCCAAGCTGTGTACAGCAGCTTTTGCATATGAATGGCCTGTCCTTGCTCAGGCTAAAATCCCTCAACAAGCTGCAGCTGGGGCAGGGAGCCCCAACCCTATCAATAAAAGGCCCAAGATCTGGCACCAGCACCAGCCTGCCTTGCTTCATAGCTGGGCCTCATCTGGGCACTTCCAAACCTGATGCAAGTAGGAGGAATCTGAAGATCTCTCTGGAGCTCCTACTGTGGTCTGCTGTTGACTGAAATGTCATCATGTGATGTATAACTGTCTAAGTTTTCAAAAGTCAAAAACAAAGAAAGGATTCTGAAACCAGTAAGAGAAAGAAAAATTACATACAAGGGAACCCCTCCTCATAAGATTATCAGAGGATTTCTCAACAGGAACGTTTCAAGCCAGGAGACAATGGGACGTTATACTCCAAATATTGGAGGAAAACAAAACCTGCCAACCATGAATTCTAAACCTGGCAAAGCTGTCCTTCAGAGAGACAGGCTTTCCCAAACAGGAACTGAAGGAGGCCATCACCGTTAGACCTGCCTTATAAGAAATGCTAAAAGAAGTTATTTGAGTAAAAGAATGCTAATTAACATCATAAAAACATAAGAAGGTAATATAAAACTCACTGGCAATGGTAAATATATAGTCAAAGTAAGATTCCGTAATATGGTACTGGTGGTTCACAATTCACTTAGAACTCTAGTTTAAAAGTTAAAAACAGATGTAGTAAAAATAACCCACGCTACAATAACTTGTTTTTAATTATACAATATAAAAATGTTAACTGTAATATGAACAGACTAAAATGTGAGAGGGAATAAAAAAGTGTAAAGTTTAGAATTCTTTTGGAGTTAAGTTGTTATCAGTTGTGAATAGGGTGTTATAATGTTAAGTCTCATGGTAACCACAATGTACCAAAAGACATCACACACACACACACACACACACACACACACACACAGAAACACAGCAGGATGCAAAACAAGGAACAATGGGTATACAAAACAGCCAGAAAAATATTAACAAAAATGGCAACAGAAAGTCCTTACTTGTTAATAATTATTTTAAATGTAAATAGATAAAATTCTCCAAATTCTCTATTCTGTAGAATGGCTGAATAGGTATAAAAACAAGATCGAATGATATGCTGCCAACAAGACACTCACTTTAGCTTCAAAGACACAGAGTGAAGGAACAGGAAAATAAATTTCAAGCAAATGGTATCCAAACACTTCCAGGGGTAGCCAAATTTGTATCAAAATTGATTTTAAACTAAAAATGATAAAAAGAAATAAAGAAGGATGTCATAAAATAATAAAGGGTTCAATTCATCAATAAATTATAATTGTAAATATTTATGCACTCAACTTTGGAGCATCCAATATATAAAGCAACAATGAACAGAACTAAAAGAAAAAAAGAAGAAGAAATAAACAAAATACAATTTTGTCAGAAACTTTAATATCCCCTGCTCTCAACCATGGATAGATCCTGACAGAGAGGATCACTGAGGAAACAGCAGATTTAAACACAATAAACCAAAGAGACATAACAGACATACAGAACACTAACATAAAGAACATCCTTGTAATATTTCAATAATAAGGATTTAAGGAAAAAAGAGAACATTCTATCAGCAACAGCGAATACAACTCAGAAGTACACGGAACATTTTCTAGATTAGACCATATGTTAGGCCACAAAACAAGTCTTAGCAAATTCCAGAGGACTGACATCAGACCAAGTATCTTCTCTGAAATGAGAAATCAGTAACTGGAGTCAAACTCAAATGTTTATGGCGATGGCATACATAGAATACACAGAAATTAAACAACTGCTCTCCTTAGCATCCAATGGATCAAACAACAAACTGAAGGGGACATGTGAAAGTACCCAAGTCGAGTGAAAATGGAAACACAACATACCCCCATGTATGGGATGCAGCAAAAGAGGCACAAGGATGGAAGTTCATAGCAATAAATGCCTTCATTAAGACACAAATCTCAAATAAACAACTCTACACCTTCAGTGACTACAAAAAGAAGGAACTCTGAGCCCCAAATGGGCAGAGGACAGCAATAATAAAGACTGGAGCAGAAATAAATGAAATAGAGGACAGGAAAACAAGAGAAAAGACTAGCAAAACTAAGAGTTGGCTCTTTGCAAAAATAAACAAATTTGACGAACCTTTAAAAAGACTAATAAAAGAGAGAGAGAAAACCCAAATCAACAAATTATAAATGAAAAAAGAAGACATTATAACTGACACCACAGAAATAATAAGGATCACAAGAACTAGAAACAGAAATAAATCAACAAATTGAACAAACCGAGAAACATTGCTCTAAGGTTTCTTCCTGTGCTGAAGTTTTAATAATTTTTAAATTAACAGGGAATGCTACAACTACTAGATGACAGTTTCTAACATTTACCCCACAAGAAATCCCTTTAATATCTGGATCATGCAGGAAGTTAAAACCACCTAATTTTAGCATTTCAGTGCACCCCCAACCCAATCTTTCTCAAAGACAAGGAAGCCTAGTCTACCTTTACCTAACCTCCCCTTCTTTGTCCTTACTCTTGTCTTTCCTGAGGCTTTCCCACTTCAGATGTAGACCAATCCACTCTCTCCCTCCAGCCTGCTGTGAGCTCTCAGCTGTTCTCACTCTTAACTTCTCCCTCTTATTCCCCCAATAATAATCTCCCAGATAGAGCGTGGCCAGGTGTCTAGTTTTAACTGGGACAATAAGACATTTGAGTTCAAACTTAAGTACATAGCCACACCCAATCCACCAGCAAAATCTCTCTGTATCTCCACAGCTACCATCCTGGCCTACCCTCCATTCGGACTGATTTACTTAAAACCTTCCATGGCTTCCCACTGCATTTCTATCAAACTAAGCTCCTAGAAGGACGTCAGCAATCCCCAACACCCCTTTCTCCGCGTGACCTTCACTGCCTCTTTATTCCCATGCAGAGCACACATGTCCCCACCTTGCCCAAACGTCACAAGGCCCAAACCACCCAGGCATCGCCTCAACAGGAAGAATGACCACAGCACAGGCCTGGTGAGCCAGGCAAGGTCCTCTTGTCCTCTCAGATCTGAATGCCCTGTTCACCCCCTTCCACAGCTTCCCCACCCCACCCTACCCCCAGCACGAAGGCCTGGCTGGAGGGGCTTTATCTGAACAGATAAAAAGAAAACAGAGTTGTCTAGGGGCACAGTACAGGCATGTCTCCGAGATACTGGGGGCTCAGGTTCAGGCCACAATACAGTGAGTCATATCTTTTTGCTGGTGGAGGGTCTTGCCTTCAATTTGTAAAATAAAGTGACACCTGTGAAGCACAAATGAAGCGCAATAAAACAAGGTACACTTGTCTATGCAAAGGCCCTGCAGCAGAGCGCTCAACAGGAGGTGATCCAAAAAAAGGGGCGCTGTGGCCGGAGAACAGAGAGGGACACATCTGATTTTTATTTGTGCCAATTGCTATTTTAAAGTCAAGCGCTTCACATGTGTCTCATCTATCCTCCTTTATATCTTCCCCCAACCTCAACAAACTATGTACACTGGAGGGAAGCTACTATACTGGAGCTGGTGAATCAAGTTCATTGTGGAGTTTCTTAGCCAACAATCGGGTGATACACTAAACTTGTCACTTTTCAACTAGTTGTTTTCATATCATAAGATGTCACCATAACGGAAATGTTTTGTAAGAGTAGGTTAGTTCTCATGTTAAGAAACTGTACCTAGGTAATCAAATTTGAGCTTAAAAACAACTAAAAATAATAGGTGAAAGTAATCTGAATAATGATTAAAAAATGCTTTGCTCTAGTTTCCAAAATGCATATATTTATACTCAGAAAATAAATGAATAAAGACACAAACAAAATGATAAGCTAATAAGTGACAAACAACCTAATTAAAAAATGAGCAAAGGACCTGAATAGGCATTTCTCAAAAGATGACATACAAAGGACCATGCAAAGATGTTCAACCTCTTTCTTTAGTCATCAAAGAAATGCAAATCAAAACTACAATGAGATACTGTTTCACACCCACTAGGATGGCTGGAATAAAAAAGTTACATAATAACGAGTGCTGGTGAAGATGTGGAGAAATCAGGATGCTCAGACACTGCTTGCAGGAATGAAAAACTGCAGCCAACATTCTGCAGCAGTTCATTAAGCACAGAGTTACTATACGAGCCAGCAATTCCACTCCTAGGTATATACCCAAGAAAAATGAATACATACATCCAAATAAGTGTTTACTGCAGCATTATTTATAACTGGCCAAATGTCCTTCAATGACGTGTAGATAACCAAAATGTAGTGTATACACACGATGGAATATTATTCTGCCATAAAAGGGAATGAAGTACTGATGCAAGCTACCACTTGGATGAACATTGAAAACATTAGATTAAGTGAAAGAAGTTACGTAGTCACAAAAGACACTACATGACTCCATTCATATGAAAGTCCAGAACAAGGAAAGCTATAGGGACAGAAAGCAGATTAGTACTGCTTAGGGCTGAGGGTGGAAGTGGCGTAGGGAACAAGGGGATGGTAGTTAAAGGGCACACTGGGTTTCTTTTTGGGGTAATGACAATGTCCTAAAATTGACAGAGGTTGCACATATCTATGACTATACTAAAAAACACTGAACTGTGCAGCTGAAAGCAGTGAACTGTACGGTATGTTAATGATATCCAATAATGCTGTTTAAAAAACAAAGAAACAAACAAACAAAAACACCCAAAATCAGTAGGAAAATATTCCCAAATTTACTCATAGTTAAAGGCATGTAAGTCTAAATGATGAGACTTTATTAATCACATCTCAGCTAGTGGGAGTAAACTTGTATAACCTTCTTGGAAGAAAATGTAGCAACATATCACCAATTAAAACACACATACCACCCACTGAGCCATTCTGCTACTAGAAAAGAGCATAAGACTGGCCAGGAGGGATGCTCACTGTAATCCTGTTTGAAACAGCAGACTGCAGAGAGCCTAAGTGTCCGTCAACAGGGAACTGGGCGAATGAGTTATGCTGCATGTCCTTTGGGGAATACTACGCAGCCATGAGGAAGGATGAGGTGTGAGAGCAACGAGGCAGAGAACAGTGCTTAGCGTTTATGGTAATAAAAAGCATACATACTATACCCAGATTACGCTTACATTATTTTTTGGAAGGAAGCATGTGACCTGGTAACCATTTCTGTCTTGAGACACTACGAATGGCTGTCCCACCAGGTGAGATGAGAAACACAACAGCAGCTCTTTGGGGGGAAAGGAGTCTGGCTTTTGCCTGTTAAGTACATTTGGGAAAAGGACTGCTGGGCTCCATGGGGAAAGTCAGACTCGTGTTCGATACATAATGTTTAGACTTTTAGAAATCATGTCCATGTCTTAGTTTTATTCTACAATGAATTTTAAGCAACACTACACATTAAAAAAGACTCAAACAAAGAGAGGAGGGAGCCAAAAAGTTAACGTCTGCTACCAACGACTGCTTAACTCTAACCGGGACATCAGACAGTGTCTTCTTAAGAACTTGACACACGTGGGAAAGTCAGTCGAGGAATCTTTACGTATTTAACTCGACACGGAGGCTAAGCCTGAATTTTAGTCTGCGAGAAGTCAGGAGAAGGCAGAGCTAGCCTGCCAGCTTTCTCTGAAAAAGAGTCTAATAGAAAAGATACAAAAGGGAGTGAGTGCCATGCATTCAAACCCAGCTGGGCCATTCTCCCACTCGAACTAGAATTCAGATTCAACAAGGACCTACTGTGCAGCCCGTGTGTGCCAGACCCGTCACAGGCTTTATCGAAAGACCGCAGGGGGCAGGAGGCAGGCGGGGGCTCCTCTGCCCCAGGCCCAGGGTGGCTATGTTTCATCATCTGTACCATCTTTTGTTTCTCCTGCTTTTGGAAAAAAAAAATTTTAAGAATGGCTCAAGCTTTTGTTTTTTTTCCTTATGTCTGTTGCTGCTTAGTCTTTTTCAGCATTTCTGGGAATTCTGCATGTTTTCTTAGTTCACGTACTTCCCCGACGGGGTGTTTATCTTTCCTAACCCTAGTGCTCGCATCAGCAGCACACATGCTAACTCTCCTAAGCCTGGTTCATCAGACCTCTCCCCCCGCTTGCCTGCCCTCACAAACCCAAGCCAGTTCACCATTTCCTGGGTTTTCCCAGAACTCACTCAACAGGCTGGTTACTCAGCCCCATCTCTCTAACCCTTAAAATGTTAAATGTTCTCCTTCATAGTCCTCACCAAATTAAGCACGGCAGCAGGTCTTGGCCGGAATTGGAAGCATTTCGTTGGGCCCTTATCTGCAACGTCAGGCCAGAGGCACGCTTCAGGAAAACACACCAGGACTGGCCCATTTCACCATCACACCTGCTGCCCCAGGGGTGTGGGGAGCATCAGGTGCACAGTGGCTTAGAATCACTATCGCATTTTAATGCTTTCAGAGCTATGCCCTCCCCCCAATAAAGAAAAAAAAGAACAAAAAAGACCCAGAGAAATGAATGAAGTTGCCAAAATCTACATTTCCTGCTTTCTCTTCTGGAGCCTCTCCTACTGTTTCAAAATATAAATCTTCTATCTTGAATACTGATTCTGTTTCCTAAATTCCTAGATGTAGTAACGTAACTACAGTACAGACGTACCACTGCGTGCCAGCCGCAGTGACCTGCCTGCCTCTGCTCCCTGGTAATTCTCTACCACATTCATACAGAGATATATTTATTCATTTTATCCTGTTCATTATTTTTTCAATCACGATCCCAAACCATCTTCCTCTGTTGCTTCTCTCCTTATAGTCTGGATCTCCCCGCTCGGATATAAACTTCATGCGAGCAGGGATTTATCCGTCTATTGACCACTAGATGCCTCTGCCTAAAACAGCAACTGGCAGTGTGGGCAGTCAAAACAAACATCTGTTCACTGAATAAGTGAACATAATATTGCATGATTTTCCTCCTCTACGTTCCATGAGACAACATCTGATGATGTTAAAAATCACTAGCAGTGTTCACATGTGATCTCAAAAACATGAGCTGAACACAATCACGTCTCTGAGTTGCTGAGGCAGTTGTCTAAGTACAAACAAGTTCTTCATAATACTTACGGAAATTCTTTCCTAGTGCCGGTTACTCAGCCCCATAACTCTCACCCTTAAATGTTCTCCTTTATCAATCTCTAGTTAAAAGCAAATAACAGCATCTACAGGTCTATTTCCCTGTCTGTCTATCCCCACGTGCATCTAAAGCAACCCGTCAGGCCACTGGTTCTTGTGTTACAGCAGCTTACAACCGAGCAGCAAGTTTCCATCTAATATTCCTTTCACACACCAAACATTTTACCCAAATAAGTAGAAAAAGATAGTATGAAACATGGAGTTACGGCCCTGATGGATTCTTCCCACTTTAGTAATAGGACTTTTAGTGTTTACATTGGAGGTAAAAATTATACGACAAAAGTAAGGTGTTTCCAAATTTCCAGTGCCCTCTTCTGCAGAAATCTAAGCCCAACCCATGTTCATCTGCTCAAATTTGTTATGGCCCTGCCAGGTCTGCGGAGAAAGCCCAGCCTATTAGAACAGCCCACCTCAATGAACCAAGGAGGGGTTACCAAGCCGAAGGCAATCATGTACAGATGGAACATTAAGGGGGAAGTTGCTTTGAAACTGGCTTGGTACAAGCTATGCCCAAGAAGGAGCTTCAAACTGGACGTAAGCACCCTTGAACCCCTCATTTTCCTCTTCTTGGGGAAGCATCAGTGCTAACTAATCAGAGCAGGCCATATCCTGAATGACAGTGAGCAGCTGTCCTGGCTACAGACGAGACCTGGTCCCCTGAGCCATGCCACATTCTCTCGCATCCTTGCTCAAACTCCCGTTACTTAAAATCACCTGGGCATGTGTCTTCCTTGCACCATACAGAATACATTCATCCACCCACAGACCCTAAAATATCAACCGCCTAACTTTACATGAAACAGGGGAAACCATTTTCTCCATTCTCTGAAAACACGAACAAGTCCCTGCAGAAAAGAATGTCAAAAGAAGGGCTGTTCTCCAATCACGATGAGGGCATTCAAAAAATCAAAGAATCGCTACGTGTAATTCAGTGGTGTCATTGGAAAGTAACCTTAAATCCTGTTTCTCTGACCGCTATAATCTTAACTCTATAAATAAGAAACCCCCTAACCCCCCACCACGCTACAATAATGGACAAGATTAGAGCACGGACCAGTCATGTCTGCAAAATGTATGCAGTGGTTCTTTAATATTAAAGTTAAGCCAGCAATTATCCCAGTAAAATATGTCTTTGGTTCCATAATTCAGTTCCACCAACATGTGTGCATATCTGCTATGTATCAGGCATCGTGTTAGGAGCTAGGATGAATAAGTTATTATACCACTTCCAAGGAACTTAGATCAAGGCTAAAAAATGTAGAGAAGAAAGATATATTGACTCCAATGTGGTAAGTCCTATGAAAGTGACAGGCACCTCATGTGCTAAGCAGCCTCCACTTTTTCCTGAAATACACATCATACAGGAGTTTGCCAAAGGAAGATGTTATTTTCCTTTTGGGATGGGTGCCAATTAAACTGGGCTCGAGAGCACCAAACAAATTGGTAAACAACATGTGGGAAGTGTTACACCCGGAACAACAAAAATTGTTTATAAAACCTGTATTATCTGATCTTCTTAGAAAAAAAATTCGAGGCCATGCTGTCTTTTTTTCTCTCAATAAATCTCCCTGGGCTAGAGGGGCAGTCATGGTCCTCCCGCCAACTCTGCAGCTGCCCTCGATGCACTGCGCTGACCTTTAACAACTTCACAGCTGATGTCAGCAGGGGTATATCTTGGCTGAAAAGTGTTTTTAAAGTTAAGGCCACACCACAGTTTTCAGGTGCAGAATTAGAGTTCATAAAGGTCAACAGGAAAAGACATCTAAGAATTTAATAAACTATTTGAAGAAAACCCTCCCACAACTGCCCGATAATAACCATTATTACATTTGGAGTTAACTATCTAGTCTTCCCCTCCAATAAAAATGAGTCCGTAAGAATTACTGAAACTGAAATAAAAGTATATCTTGACTATGTCCAGCCAGCAACCAGTAGGAAAAAGGCACAGATAATGAAAAAACACAGAGGTAAACTAACAATATGAACTCCCTGGAGCACTGGTACACCCCGAGAATAAAACTCTGCAAAGTTGAACAACAGTGTGAATATACCTATTGCTACTGAATTCTATACTTTAAAATGGCTAACATCATAAACATTATGTTATGTATATTTTTCTACAGTGAAAACAAGTCTCGCCCTCGCTCCTCCCCCGCCCCCCCCAAAATCCAACAAGCCAGGGTTTGGTCCATTTTGTATTCTTAGCATCTTCTAGTAGAACATGTCAGCACATTTAGAGACACTCAATAAATATTTGGTGACTACAACTAGGGTCTAGCGATAGGATCTGTGTACCTTTTCCCTAGTTTGTACCTCAGTCACCTCTGAAGAATAAGGATAATAAAAAGATAACCTAAATATTGCTTACAAGATACATGCCCCGATGGTTTACTACCGATATTTAAGACATCAACATGGTTCTCATATCTTCCCAGCTAGTGAACTCAGAATTCCAAGGAGAAACCCATTTGTCCCAAACTAAAAGCACAGGGAAAATGTCTCAATTGTTTCGACAGGGAAGCAAGATGCGGGTTGGGAGGACTGAAGTCAGACGGTGGCAATGTAAGCAGGGTCTACTGAGTCTGCCATGGCAACTTAAGGCTGTCTGGCTGATCAGCTTATACAGACTTGTTTCCCCAGCAAGACCAGCAGACTCATATATTCATATTTCATATGTACGGGCAGAGGGCAAAACCTTCACACCTAAAAATATGCTTTAAAACACAGTATGAAATTCTAACATGTTTTAGAATATATCCACATCATTGCTAGACTGAGAAAGATTATTCATCCAGTGGACTGTATCATTTATTGATATCTACTAAGGGCAGCCCTTGAGATAGGCTTCAGGGATTCGTGAATAAATGATGATTATCAGGTCAGTGTACGCGCTTTCACGGACTTTTCCTGCTGATATTACTTTATGTATTCTAGAGAGACAAAAATCCCTTTCTAAACGTACCTGTTGGCTCAGTAGCAGAGGTATGGGAAAATGTGGAAGGCTGTTTGCTTGAAGAGCCTACAAAAATAAATAGCTTGTGATTAATGAACATAGAATATTTAACTAAGAACACTGGCAATATGTTGTGGTGGAGGTGTGGAGAGGGTAGATCATTCCACAAGAAGTTCTAAGGCCTACTTTTGCCACTCTTGCTATGAAACATACTGCCAGTAAATCTGTAACTGCATTATTGGTTTTTTCAAGAAGAAAACATATAGTTTACAGAACAAACACTTACGTAGTACTTACTACAGCATGTGCCAGCCACTGGATATATGTAATAGCGTTTCCAAAATTCATTCACCCCCATGAGGACACAGTGACGGGTGGGAGAGAAACTGATTTCTGCCATTACAACCCTGCTCTTCTGAGTGGAGTGGACTATCAGGTCCCTTTGTATTCATGGGTGCTCCACAGGTTGGCACCACCAAAACCCCTAACTTCATACCATTTAGAGAAGATAACTTCACTTTTAATGGAAAGCCTTCTCAGTATGATTCTTAATTTTTTTTATGCGCCCCCGGCTTGAAACAGCTCTGCCCACCAACACACACAGGCATCAAGCTAGGATGAACTATGGACTGCATGTCTGCTTTGCCCTTGACCAAATGTAACAGCAACACCACCAATCAGGTGTCTGTCTCCCTGTCCACTGCCAGGGGGTTATGGCTTTTAATTTTTAACTGGCACCTAAGAGATTTGGAAGAGGTTTAGAAGAACTCTCTATGCCCCAGTTAAGCGTTTTTTTCAGTTGGTTTATTTGAGTCTTTGTATAAACACACACAGACATACACACACACACACCTCACCTGGGAAGAGAGTAAGTGTGCTATTGTATACTTTTCACAAAGGTAGCCTTTCCCCACCAAAAAACAAACAAACAAACAAAAAAACCCTAGGAATACAACAAAAAGTAGGCAATAATAAGTTTGAAGGATCTTAATTGTATGTGCAAATTTCTTCCTCTTGATAGAACTGTAACACACAAAAAATCTGGTGTGAAGATAAAACTTGAAAAAGATCAAGGTCAGTCAGCCATACAGATCTATTCAGCAGTAGATATCAAACCAATGGCAATGTTATGAAGAGCTTAGGGCATGCCAGGGCTCCTGGGGAGCATGTACCTAGCATTAGCTTATCCAACCCTCCCAACGATTCTGAGGTAGAAATATTGTTTTGCAGTGACGGGAACTGAGGCTCAGAAAAGGCCACTCAGTTAAGTAAGTGGTAGAGTCTGGATTTGGACCAAGCTGTTTAATTCCAAAGCCTGTGCATCTGAGTGCCAAGATGGAACTGTTGATTTTCTACTATAAACCCGCTCTCCCCCCCATCTTCCCAGTTAATGTATTACCAGGCATTCCACCCCAAACCATGAGGTCATGATTTGGTTCCACCATCCACTTCCATCCACACATTAGCAAGCGACTTCAGTTGCACCCCCCGAAAAGACAGACCTAGAACCCACCCACTCATCCCCACCATCAGGTGCCATCATCTTTTGTCTGGACCGGGGCAGGAATCTCCTGTTTCAGCCTCCCAGCTATGGTCACTCTTAAGAAGGATGACTTCCTGGTAACCCATTTTTTAATTTTCTGCTTGAGAAAGAAGACAGACTCTTCCTAGCTTTACTAACTTTTCTCCTTTTTTCAATAAACACGTCTGAAGTATCTATGTGGGCAGGCACTGTTTCTATATCCTGAGAGACTCACGGGTAACCATAAGTACAAGAAGGCTGAAAACTTGACAGAAAGAACCAGTATTCAACTGAGTTATAATATACCGAATTGGAGGTGTGTGTGTGGGGAGGAGGGGGGTTAAGTTCATGAAGTGATATAGACTCAGTATGGATTTACTTCAGTCCCTAACTGGGTACCCATTATGGTGGCCTTTGAAACCTGCAACTCGCTTTAGAAAGTCCCCGTTATTTGAGGTGTCCTGTTCTCCCCGATGCCCCACCCCCCAGCCGTCTGAGGACAGTTCCGACTATGGTTTGCCTGAGATTTGATAGATGTAATCAAGAACTGGAAAGAGCCATCTCCTGGCAACATTTTGAACTCTTGAATACAATATTCCTGAAGTCACCTTAATGCTTGGACTTTCTCGTTAGAGTTAATAAAGTCCCTTCTTGGCCCTAAGGCTGTTCAAGGTGGGTTTCTGTCACTTGCCACCAAGAGTCCTAGGAAGTAACAGCCTCTCCCCGCTGCCTTCCCTCCCACATTCTATTCTGCTGGCTAACTTGTTCAGTTTCCCCACCTCCCCCAACTGAGGATATTTATGAAACTATGCAACAGACTGTGAAGGATATTTTAAAAGAGGAATTTCAATAATGTTTTTATCTTCTCCCACAATATTTTGGGCAATGGACATATTGTGGATTTAAAGCATTATCCACTTGAAAAGCCAACATCACCCAGTGAGGCAAAATGGTTGAGTTTGGGTTCTCGTCTCTGAAATCAAACATGTATCAGCTGTTTTACTTAGAAGTTAGGTAATTTTCTGAGCCTCAGTTCATTTATATAATGAGGATAATACTGTGAGGAGTTGATGGGAGGTGGTATAGACCTCTATTAGCATAGGTAAATAGGAAAAAATGACTAGTGTCATGATGAACATGATCCTTTTGTTAAATGATCTCAAAATCTGATCTGCAAAGCCAGTTTGTCACATGCACAATTCAACAAACAAAAATTCAGCAAAGCAAACAAAAGTTACTGTCTCACTCAGATTATTCTAGCAAAAGCAGGTGTTGTGCCTCTTTATCTGCATAAAACGAATCTAAGGCTAAATATGCAGCAGGTGGATATAATTTAAATCCATGAAAAACTTTGGTCCCTTAAAGCAACTTATCCTAGTTTACTGACCATTACCCTACTTCTAGAATAGCTTACAAATAAAATGTAATATGCCGTACATAGCAAATCCCAGTTTCCTGGCCTTATCCAAACAGGACGTTTTCAAGTCCCCAAAAGGCTAAGGTCCTGAAGGGAAACCCCCTTTTCTCAAAAAGAGAGAAGTAAAACTTATTTTGTTCTGACCTACTGCCCACGTCGCTCCTGCCGATCGCCAGCTGTGGTCTTAGGGCTGCACAGCAGATGCGCGCCTCGGCCTGTTAACGCCGCACGCGGCGCGAGGGGCGCCCTGCCCAGGGTGCATAAGCCTCACCTGCTCCGGGAGGACCGGATGCGCTTCCCCAAAGCTCCCACCAGCCAGTGAGCCCCCAAGTCTGAACTTGAGACGTGAGACCTGGAGAATATACATCGACTGTTTGCTACTACACAGTTAGACGATCAAACGCCGGGGAGACTCCTGAAAAGTTCCCCAACGAACTCGCAGACCTGCTTCCACAGAAACCGGTGGCGTATTTTCAGGCCCCCTCCAAAAGGGAGCCCCAGATCCAGGGACAGGCTGGAGCTGACCTCCAGGGAAAGGCTGGAGGTGAATTTCGGGGACAGGCTGGAGGTGAACTCCAGGGAAAGGCTGGAAGTGAATTCCAGGGACAAGCTGGCACAATAACTCGAGCCTCCGCTGCAGGCCCGTCCTTGGGGAGCTCAACAGGTTACACGCGCTCCTCCAGGTGCGCCACCGCCGCCTGCAGAAACGCCAGCGGGGAAGGCCCAGGCAATTTCTCCAGCTGGCGGCCCCGGGGCACGTGGGAGCCGGCCGGAGCCTCGGTTTCCCTGAGACCTCGCCAGGCACCTCCAGTCCCCTCCAGACTGGCCCCGTGCGCTCGGCATCAGGCGGGCAGAACTTTCCGTACAAGCCGATCCCAACTTGGAAACTCCCGCCGGGAAGCGCTCCTTCCCCCCGCCCACCCTCCCCCGAGACTCGGCCGGCGCCCCCGCAACTACCCACCGGCCGGGTTTTCGCTGTCCACGACGGCCTTGAGCAGCGCGAGCACCAGCAGCGTCCCCACGATGAACACGGCCCAGCCGCCGCGCGCGCCGAGCCCCATTGTTCTCCGGGCGGGACGCGCCGGCCCCGAGGGTCCGCACAGAGGAGGCGGCGGCGCCGGCGAGATCGGCCCTTCTGCACGCGAGCCCGCCTCGTCCTCCGCCGCCGCGCACGCCTCCCGCGTCACCTGCCCCCGAAGGACCCACTAGGGCGCGAGAGCCGGGCTGGAGCGCGCGCTGCGTGGGGAGCCGGGGCGCCGGGACGGGGCGGGGCCGCGGCGCGGGGGCGGGGCCGGCTGGGGGCGGGGTTTGCGGTGCTCGGCGCCTGGACTCCTTCCCACCGCCCCCTCTGTGTGCACCCTGGAGCCCCAGAAGCTCGAGCCGTTTCCTTTGTTTGCGGAAATGGCAGTTTTGTTCTCCCGATAAAAGCGAGCGCCGCGGCCCCTCCGGATGCACAGCGCGCCGGGCTTCGCTGAGCCCGGAAGGATGTCTTTGAAGAGCAGCTTTCGCCTGAAGCCCAGGGGAGGGCGGGGAGGGGGCCGGAGGTGGGGGGTAGGGGGTGGCGGGGAGCTGCAGGCGAGGGCAGCGAAGCAGGGAGGTGAAGGGAGAGGCTCAGAACGGGTGGGATTCCCTCTGCGAGGTCCTGGCCATCAGCGTTTCCTTTCAAGACCCAGCCTTGGTTGGGCGGGGAAGGGGGGGGGACGGTGATGAACAAATTCATTGCTTAAGTTCATATGTGAAACACATGATCTCGATACCCCAAATTGTACCCCATCCTCTTCCACAGGTTCCCTGCCTGTGCTGTATCGTTGCAATAAAGATACATTCTGTGCAGAAAGAGAGTAGTGGAGTGGGCAGGGATGAGGGGAACAGAAGAGTTGGTAGCGTCTCGCAGGCCAGGATAGCCACCAAGGCTGAGGTTGCACAAATCTAACCTCTTCTTCTCGCCTTGGTGTCAGCTGTCCCAGTTCAGAGGGAAGAACCTGCTTGGAATAGTTTTTGGTTAAGCCCTTGGGGCCAGTTCTACTCACCTGTTTTGACTTGCAATGCTTCTAAAATCTGCATCTTGTTTCCAATCAGAATTGTGAATGGACCTGTAGCAGCAACTGTGGTTGACAGGAGAAGGACAAAGATTGAGTCCTGGTTTGGGACTCAGCTGAGACGGAAGGCAGAAGGATCCAGGGCACTTCAACTTAAGGAGAACCCCTCACCAGCAAAGCTCTAAATGTGGCTGATCTTTGGTATCTGACCCAGAGTTTATGAAATAAAGGCCTCGTTGAATTGCAATTCCCAAAAAGGTGTTGAGAGAGAGAGAGAGAGAGAGAGAGAGAGAGAGAGAGAGAGAGAGCGCGCGCACTTTCACTTCTGAGGTAAGTCTATCCATATGGAGATGACCTGGCATGGAGATTAACTGGGGCAATTTATTCTAAATTTATAAACTTCCACCTGTTGATTCAACCAAAACAAACATACTCCCTGGCACCCACCCTTGGGCAAAATGCAAAGTACTGCACGGTCACCCACTTAACTGGGGGACCCGGTTTAAGAATAAATTGTTCTGGTGACTGCTTACCACGTTCTCGTCCAAGCAGCTCACAGCGCAGGCGCCAGTGAGTGATCTGTTCAGCCTTGGTTCGACTGCTCACAGACAACGGTGCTTCCTGGCATTGGCATGCGCTGTTCTCTCTGAAAAGCCCTTCTCCTCTTCCATTCTCTTCACCAACCCACACCTAACACTTCCTGTGAGGCTCAGTGTACATCTCTCTGGGATCTGGAGGAGAATATGAGATGCCCGCAGAAGTGAAAATGAGAAAGGTTGGGGGACAAGGTGTCTACCTGACACTCTCTCCTGGGACTGACCGCGGTGGAGAAGCTCCCAGTCCTCTGCTGTCTGATGTCTATACCTCAGAGAGGAGTGGGTGTGCCCAGCTTCACTCGGGTAATCGCATAGACCTGTGTGTTGGCCATGCTTTCTCTAGTCTGAGGAGTGGTGAAAGGGCAAGGAACTGTGTCCTTTCTGCCCTCTTAGGAGCTCCTGTGACGGGTCTGGGCTCCCTGGGGAAAATCTAGCCCCAGTTTTGTCTCAGGCTCTGCCCCCATCACTGCATCAACACTTTACTTTGATGACATGAAAGGTTAAAAAGCAGCATGGAAGCCCTTGGCAGTCGAGCTGTCCCTACTTTTCTAGCCTCATGTCTGGATCCCCCTCTGTCACCTGACCAGGCTACTGAAAGTTCTGCAGATATGCCCGGGCTTTCCATGCTCCTGAGTCTCTGCTCCTGTTCTTCCCTTTGTCCCAGGGGCCTTCTGACCTCTTCTCTTGGCAATTTTCATTCATCTCCCAAGACTCCTTTCTTTTATTTTCTTTTTAAAAAAATATATTTAATGAATTTTTTACAGAGAGGAAGGGAGAGGGATAGAGAATTGGAAACATCGATGGGAGAGAAACATCGATCAGCTGCCTCCTGCACATGCCCCACTGGGGATGTGCCTGCAACCAAGGTACATGCCCTTGACTAGAAACGAACCTGAGACTTTTCAGTCCACTGAGCCAAACCGGTTAGGGCCCAAGAATCCTTTCTTATATTATCTTCTCCCCAACTACCTAGGCAGATTTATATATATATAAATTGATTTCAGAGAAGAAGGGAGAGAGAGACAGATACATCAATGATGAGAAAAAATGACTGATCAGCTGCCTCCTGCATGCCCCCCACTGATCAAGCCTGCAACCTGGGCTTGTGCCCTGACCGAGAATCCAACTGTGACCTCCTGATTCATAGGTCGATGCTCAACCACAAAGCCATGCCAGCTGGGATACCTGTGCTCTAATCTCTCTGCTCATACTTTGGTCAGTTTGGTTTCCCTGCTTCCACCCTCTTACTTTCTAATCTGTTCTTCACACGGCAGCCAGTGTGATCCTTCTACAAATGCCAGATCAGACCATTCTCTTGTCCAAAGCCAGGGTCTGTGTCTCCATGGCCTGCATGGACCCACATGACATGGTCCTTGGCTGCTGATCAGTTTCCACCCCAGGGCCTTTGTGCTTGCTGCTCCCTTGCATCATTTAGGTCTCTGCTCCTCTCAGAAAAGCTTTCCTCGAACACCCTACCTCAGAGCTTTATTTGTCTTTGTAGCAACTAGTGCTGTCCATCATTATGCTCATTCATATTTATTGTTTGTCTCTCCTACAAGGATATAAGTTCCACGAGCACAAAAACCTGTATTTGAATGTATCACTCGTGTTTAGCTCCTAGCACATACTGTATGGGACAGTGCACATCTGTCATATCTATGGATACCCGCCATCTTTGGAATAGCTTTCCTTGATTTAGAACTCAAATCCCCAGCCTCCCTTGCAATCGGGCTAAACAATGTGACTGAGGCTCTGCCAGTCAGACTCTCTCATGTGAAACATAAATGCAGGTGTGAGCAACCAGAGGGAACAGGCTCGGTGTGGCACTTCCAGTTTCCTGAAATGATAACAGCAGAGTGGGCTGGCATTGGCAGAAGCAGCGGCAGTTTTTCTGTGGTTGCAAGACTGGGTTGCCGATGCAGAAGTAGAGAGTTGCAATGGAGGCCATTTCCCCACTGGACTTGTTCTGCAATGGATTGTTTGTTTGTTTTGCATTATTCTTGGAGGCTTAGCTTTAGTCATGCTTCTCTACACCCTCCAACAATTCTAAGAGCTACTCAGCATCTTCAACATACTCCTTTTCTACTACATCAGCAAGATTCAGCTTTTCTTTCCCACAGCTACGGATCCTGACTTTACACAGCTGACTATGTCTCTCCCTCCAGGAGGCTACAATCTCCATTAGATGATTTACTATTATTGAGTGCTTACCAAGTGGTGGAAAATGGCCTCACAGAGCTACTGTCTGGTGGCAAGGCAGATACTTACAGTCCAGTGTGATAGATGCTAAGATGTGATCATGGAAAAGCACACATTGGAGCCAGGATCTGGGTCTTCATGTTTGTATTTGAGGGTCTACACTTCCCATCATATTGAAATCATTTTCTACAAATTTGGATGGAGATAAACAGAAGAAAACTTCTGGTACTCTACTCCCTAAACAATGGTCTCTTTTCATCTGTCCTATATTACCCATATGTCTGTTTCTTTGATTTAAGGTCAGCTGAGGGTAGATCAAACGTTGGATCCATGACTCCTTCATTCGTTCCACCAGTCAATATCCAAAAATGTATTAAACACATGACATGTACCAGGTATTATGCTAGGGGCTGGGAATAAGACAGCTCTTTGCCTCATAAAATGGCAGACCCTAGTGAGTGTTTTAAAAATAAGTTGGTTTCTAGAGAAGATGGCAGAAGCTGCTTCTGATAGGACTGTACAAAAGATACTGAGATTTTATCTTTTCCCACTTACTTATACTCCATAGTAAATTTTGATTCATTTAAAAAGAAAGAGGTGTCTTGGCTGGTTTGGCTCAGTGGATAAAGCGTCAGCCTGTGGAACTCAAGAGTCCCAGGTTCGATTCCAGTCGAGGGCATGTATCTTGGCTGCGGGCACATCCCCAGTGGGGAGTGTGCAGGAGGCAGCTGATTGATGTTTCTCTGTCATCGATGTTTCTAGCTCTCTATCCCTCTTTCTTCCTCTCTGTGGAAAATTAATAAAATATATTTTTTAAAAAAAAGAGGTGATAGAGGAAGGCCCCTCTGGCTTGATGTCCACAGCTGTGTATAAATCAGTCTGTGGATAACTCAATATATGCATGAGGGACAAAACATAACCTGGCTGACTTTGAGCCTGTGAGGTAGCACAAATAGGGCAAGGCATCTTAACACACGGGCATACATTGGCCTGTGGTCATTTTCATTTCTGCCTATTTCCTGTCACATTTCATTTTAGCTGATTGACAACGTGTTATAAACTGTGATTAAGTCTTTACAATGGAAGTTGATTTATTATTTTGTTTTATTTTCTCAATCCCTCTTCCAATCTCTGCTTCATTTGCCTATATGCTAGGTCCCATTTTTTTTGCATCTTCTCCCCTCTCCTTTTAGTTTTTACTTCCTGTTTCTTCCCTCAGAGTGTGAATCTATTCAATTAATCAAAAAAAATTATGGAATATCTATTTTGTGTTCAACGCTGTATATGATTTTTAGCTTAAGAGAAAAGCAAAAGTAAACTTCAAATTGGGAGACAGTCCAACCCCTACTCCCATATAAACATTCAAATCAGTGTAACTTGAAAAATGCATAAACATCCAACAAGTTTGAATTTGTAGTGTTGATAGAAGTCATTTTGTTGTTGTTGTTAATCCTCACCCAAGGATATTTTTTCCATTGGTTTTTAGATAAAGTGGATGAGAGGGGGAGACACACACACAGAGAAACATCAATGTAAGGAAGACACATAAATTGGTTGCCTCCCCCACGCACCCCAAATAGGATCTGGATCGATCTTGCAACCGAGGTACTCGCCCTTGACTGGAATCGAACCTGATATTCTTCAGTCTGAGGGCTGACACTGAGCAAAACAGGCTAGAGCTGGAAGAAATTTTTTATCTGTACTGTAAAACTTGAAATACTCAGGAGCTTAGGGAATATGTTTATTGCTACTGCCAGTTCTGACCTGTTAGTCCGATTAGTCCCAGTAGTTTTGTTTTAACATGGACATTTCAACTGTGTTTCCTATTGAACTACCAACAACTTCTGTTGTAGACTCACAAGTTTAACTGTTCTATCATAACAGTATTATATGTCAGCAGAATGGTTATGACCTTTATTGATGTAAAAACCAAATATTTAGTAAAAAAAACCAAAACCCCAAAACAAGAGCAAATCTATAAAGTAAAAGCCTAAGTGACCATTACAGTGGAATGACCAGAACAGCCGGTTGCTATGATGTACACTGACCACCAGGGGGCAGATGCTCAACGCAGGAGCTGCCCCTGGTGGTCAGTGCGCTCCCACAGTGGGAGCACTGCTCAGCCAGAAGCTGGTGAGCGCAGCAGTGGTGGCGGGCGCCTCTCCTGCCTCCACGGCAATGCTAAGGAGCAGTGAGCCAAGTGGTAAGGATCAGTGAGCAGATGGGCAGTAAGGAGGGAGGGCTGCTGGACTGCAAGAGGGCGCAGGCTGGGCTGAGGGTCTCTCCTCTCCCCAGGCCTCTAGTGTAAAAATAAAACAAGTAATAGTAAAGAATAAACAAACAAAAATGAATAGAGAACAATGAGTTTCTACACAATTTTTCTGTTGAAGCAAGGAGGCAGAGAAGAAAGATCCTGAGTAGACTAAAGTTTTTAAGGAATAACTTCTCAAAAGGGAAGTGGGGAGCTGTGTCTGAATCCCAAGAATCTGGTTGGGAGAGAGGTGGTGATGGTGAGTTTTCAGTATGAGTCCAAGGAAGGATTATGTTATGCTAGGAAGACAGTAAGAAGATGAATATGGATTCAGAGGCTGTGGGTGGGCGCAGGAAAGCCCCATGGGCCTTTCCATTGTTAAATCCCAGGATATTTATCAGCTCCTACTTTGACTCTTTTTTTTTCTTTTCTGTAGGAGGCTACATGGATTTAGCCTCCCTTCTTTTCCTGTTTAAAATCACCAACACCGATCCCATCCTTTGGTGTTATTTTTTCAAGCCTTTATATATGTTGCCAGTCCTCAGGTCATTCTTCCTAGCTACCTCAGAACATAAGTACTTTCTCTTTTTTTGCCTATGTTTATTTTTTTAATCTTTATTGTTCATATTATTACAGTTGTTCCTCTTTTCCCCCACCATAGATCCCCTCCCCCCAGTTCCCACCCCACCCTTTGCCCTTACCTCCCCCACTGTCCTCCTCCACAGGTGTACGATTTTTGTCCAGTCTTTTACTGTACCCCCAACACCCCTTTCCCCTGAGAATTGTCAGTCCACTCCCTTTCTATGCCCCTGATTCTATTCTATTCACCAGTTTATTCTGTTCATCAGATTTTTTTATTCACTTGATTTTTAGGTTCACTTGTTGATAGAGAACCCGTTTCCCTGAAAGTAAGACATCCCCCGAAAATAAGACCTACTTACAGGTTTGCCTCTCGCTGAAATATAAGGCATCCCCCCAAAATAAGACCTCCCTGAAAATAAGAGCTCTCCGATAATAAGGCCTCCCCCAAACATAAGGCCTTTCCAATAATAAGGCCCCCCAAAGCTACCGTAACTCGGGACTCTGGGCCATAGTGGCGGGCGCCGCTGTGCAGCTCACTGTTGGCTGCAGCGTAGCCCGAGCAGATAGGAAGTGCAAGGTCTCTTTTAATCAGAGAGCCCGTGCCGCCGCCAGGACAAGCTGCCGCCTGCTGCTCACTCTGCCCTGACGGAGTCTGGCTGACTCACAATTAGACAGTGAGTTGTTCCGGGGCAGGAGTCGGGCACATTGTGTGGGCACACAGGTAATAAATTTCCCTTGTTTTTGTTCAACAATAAATGTGTACTGTATTCTTCTTCATGGAAAAATTAGACATCCCCTAAAAATAAGACCTAGGGCATCTTTGGGAGCAAAAATTAATATAAGACACTGTCTTATTTTTGGGGAAACAGGGTATGTATTTGTTGTTCATAATTTTTATCATTACTTTTTCTTCTTCTTCCTCTTCTCAAAGGATGCCTTTCAGCATTTCATATAATACTAGTTGGGTGGTGATGAACTCTTTTAGCTTTTTCTTTTCTGTGAAGCTCTTTGTCTGACCTTCAATTCTGAATGATAGATAGCTTTGCTGGGTAAAGTAATCTTGGTTGTAGGTTCTTGCTATTCATCACTTTGAATATTTCTTGCCACTCCCTTCTGGCCTGCAAAGTTTCTGTTGAGAAATCAGCTGACAGTCATATGGGTGCCCCCTTGTAGGTAACTGATTGCTTTTCTCTTGCTACTTTTAAGATTCTCTCTTTGTCTTTTGCCCTTGGCATCTTAATTATGATGTGTCTTGGTGTGGTCCTCCTTGGATTTTTTTTGTTTGGGGTTCTCTGCGCTTCCTGGACTTGTAAGTCCATTTCTTTCACCAGGTAGGGGAAGTTTTCTGTCATTATTTCTTCAAATAGGTTTTCAATATCTTGCTCTCTCTCTTCTTCTGGCACCCCTATAATTCTGATGTTGGTACGCTTGAAGTTGTCCCAGAGGCTCCTTACACTGTCTTCATATTTTTGGATTCTTTTTTCTTTTTTCTTTTCC
>PVJC01026609.1:0-23886 GCA_004026665.1 Murina feae
AGCTGAGATCTTACTGCATAACCCAAAAAGACTTCCTATAACAACATAAAGCCACAGTAAATGTAAAGTTAAGATCAAGGGAAACCTAGATTAGAAAATGCTTTCAAGAAAAAATACCATCATTGAATTGTAAAATACAGTGGGTCTCTTATATTCTCAGATATAAAATGTTATCGTCCACATAGAGTAATATTTTTTCCTGTGCCTTTCTTATATGTTAATACTTGTATCTCTTGTTCTTTCTCTTGTCTAATTGTATTGGATATTACATATATTTTTTATATAATTGCAGCGACAATAAGGAGTCTTAAATTTTTCCTGCCTGTACTATTTTGTTACTCTTATGAGTTTAGTCTACTGTGTCCTTTCTTCCCTCCTTCCTTCACTCCCTTCTTCCTCCCTCCCTCCATGCCTGAAGGATTATACTCTTCCCATCAGTGGCCTGCAGCCAATCACTGGCTGATAGAGGCCACCAAAGGAAGGAACACTGTGATACAATCCATGCTCCAGCGCTGCCTAGGGGATCAAGCTAAAGCTAGACTTCAGCTGAACTTGCACCTTAGCCCAGGTTCTTTCCCTGTTCTGCCTCATTTCCTTACTCTCAGGGGAACTGAAAGCACTCCCTCAATAATTTGCACAATTCATCTCAGGCTTTGTTTTTAGAGAATCTACACAAAACCTTTTTTTTTTCTTTTCTGTTTCTTATCAGCTTGTTAGGTGAATGGCTCTGGGGGGGAAATTATAACCAGGGAGAAGACGGAAGGGAGAGAGCAGAGTCAGGGAATAGCCTTATCATGACATGCCCCCCCCCCGCCTCCATAGCCCTCTTCTATATGAAAGGAGCATTTTCCTAGGAGGGAGGGTGTGAGAGGGAGAGAATACAAACAGAAGGCTGGCCTCCTTCAAGAACCTTGAAGCTTTTAGCCTATCTTAGAAGTTGAATAGAAAATTAAAGTTGAAAGTGCAATCACTTGGGTCCTTAAGGTCTTGAAATTCACTTCTGTGCCAATAAAAATAAAAAATAAAATGCTGGAAGAAACTGAATTTATAATCAGTTTGCTCATGGTGCTCTTTGGCTTTAGTTTCTGACATTTACAAAAGATCTACATCGACCTGGGAGACCATCATAAGCCAAAGCCCTCCCTCACTGGGTCACCTGAGACTTGCCTGAAGGATTACCTGGAACAGGAGCTGTGCTTCCTAAGGGACATCCTCGCTGCCTAGGCAGGCAGCACAGCACGGAGAGCTGAGTCCATTCAATAGATAACATTTATCCAGAAGATCTTTCAGGCCCTGGAGGAGGCACTTGGAAGCCTGTTGGATGAAGTGTTTTTGTATGCATTAGCAGCCCTTCATTAAGAAGATTGGAGCAATTAATGTTATCTTGGTTAATGAAGCTAAATTAACTTGTTATCTCTAATGCTTCTTCCTTCTTGCTGATAGGCAAGAATTTGGAAGTGACTTAGTGCAGCCCACCAGCAGACTTTTATACAGCATTGGGATTCAGCAATAGCCGCTTTTCAGTGAAGCATTTGGCAGAGTCAGGCCTGATCACTCCTGTACAAGAGGAGGCAAATAGAGGATATATTTTTAAAGGCATAGATCACAGATCTGAGTGCAAGTCCAGGCTTGGTCATCACCAAACCTAAGCTGAATAATACGTAAAATAGGAATGATTATAATACCATCCTCAAAGTTGTCCTAAACTGAGGGCCCCAGACCATCTGTGTCACTTGGGGACTTGTTAGAAAGACAAAATTGTGGTTCCCCAGCCCAGATCTACTAAATCATAAATTCTGAGATAAAGTCTAAAAATAATTTTTCAACCCTCCAATGCATTCTGATACATGCTAAAGTCTGGAAACCACTCTTCTTCACCCTGGTTGTTCATTACATAGTCTAGATGAGTTTTTTAAATATGTTGATGCTATGTCCCAATCCTAAGAGAATCCTAAGAGAATATATATAAGCCTAAGCAACCTTTCAATGGGTAACTATGGTGTGCACTGATCACCGGGAGGCAGATGCTCAACACACAGGCATAGAAACATGGAACAGACTGATGAATCTCAGAGAGAAGGGGGAAGGAGGGCAGGAAGAGATTAACCAAAGATCTTATATGCATACCAGGGGCCCAATGCATGGATTCGTGCACAGGTGGGGTCCCTTGGCCTGGCCTGCAAGGATTGGGCCGAAACCAGCAGTTTGACATCCCCCAAGGGGTCCTGGATCAGGAGAGGGTGCAGGCCAAGCCGAGGGACCCCACTGGTACACAAATCCATGCACCGGGCCTCTAGTTTAATGTAATTGATCAAGGGTGAGGTCACTAGGAGTTCATATGCTTAAAAGCTCCCGAGTAATTCTAATATGCAATAGGGTTGTTCTGAAGATTAAGTGGCATGCATAGTGTATACATGTAGTAATTTCTCAAATGTTATTTATTACTCAATTATCATTAATAATGTGAATGAATGGGTAGTGAGTGGCAGTTGGGTACTTGCATTTATTGGGCTCTCCTCACCTCTGCAGGGAGCTGCACCAAACCCAGCTGCCTGCCAAATATAATGCTTGTGTTGGATTGCAAAGTTGAACACGTTTTGCAGTAAGTCAGACTGGGTTTGAATCTGGGTTTTGCCACTGACTAAGCCATCTGAGGAAAGTCACTTAACCTGAGCTTAAGGACATCATCTCAAAATTAAGATGACACCATTCAGCCTGGGCAACAGGAAGCACTCTAATCCAACTCTCCCTTCTTTCTTCCTCCTTTTCTTCCCCTTCTTCCCCCCCCCCCCCCCCATTTTTCTTTCACTTTCTCTCTCTTCCTTGAGTTTCATGACAAGTGGAACCCCAGTCATAGAGGCATTTCATTCTTAGTTTGGTCCTTTCCCTGGATCCATTTACATATCCCTATGCTCGAGTCTGGAGTAACCTGGACCACATAGGGACTCCACATAGGTTCTCCTCCTTTAGAAGCTTCATCTGAGATGGCCCTCGGGAGTCAGAGTGAACTATCGGCTCCTCAGAGCCCTGCCCTGGCCCATCTCATCCCTTTACCATGAACAACCCTCATAGGCTAAAGGCACTTCCTGCAGGAGAGAAGTGTGCAGTGATATTCCTATAATCTATCTCCTTATCCTTTCTACCGAAAGGCCAACTCACGATATGGAGAATGAAATTAAGGGGCCATTTCTCTATGGTGTTCTCTTATGTCCAGGATATAAAGTTGAGGCAAAAGAATGTGGGCCCAGTTTTCCCAATAAGAAAGAAATCTACACTCAAAGAGTGCTGCTGATCAAATTTCACCTTGTGAAGTTTCCAATAACAATCTCCTGCCTCTTTCGCTGTTGGGTCCAATGGTATCAACAGGAGAGAAAAAGAAGGAATGACCATCAAGTCTAAAGATGATGTAAGGCCAGAAAAAAAAAAGGAAATAAACTGAGCAAACAGATGTAACATATTTCACATTGCTCTAAACTGGCCAGAGGAATATGAGTAGGGACAATTCCAGTTGGCAGGACTTCAGATTCAAAGACAGGGGTGTCAGCCACTTCCTAAGATTAGAGGCAAGACACAGGACAGATCCTTTTTATATTTTAGAGTGCTTCGTTCCAGAGATCTGGGTTTTGTATGAGTATTGAGTCTTGGGCACAAAGCCTGGTGTTGCAGAGAGTCATAAATGCTGCCAGTGCTCTCTGCACATTCCCTTGGGCCTTACCATTTTAGTGCACGTTGGCCCATGTCCAGCTGCCAACATCTGCATCTGTGGCAGCTGAGGTCTTCTGTGTGCAGAAGTGTACATCAAGAATTAACATAATATCCTTCCTTCCCCAGTCATCAACCCCAGATGGAATAACTCAGTGCATTCTACACTGATTTCCAGAGCTCTCCAATGAATTGACTCCAGTTACCCATGCCATCACTAGCTTGACAGCAAGCCCCTTATTGCCTGCCTGCCCTGCCTCACTTCTCCATGCCTCTCTCATCACCTGTTAAGGCAGAGGTTCTCAACCTGTGGGTTGCCACCCCTTTGGGGGTCGAATGACCCTTTCACCAGGGTTGCCTTAATACATCCTGCATATCAGATATTTACATTATGATTCATAACAGTAGCAAAATTACAGTTATGAAGTAGCAACAAAAATGATTTTATGGTTGGGGGTCACCACCACATGAGGAATTGTGTTAAAGGGTCGCGGCATTAGGAAAGTTGAGAACCACTGCTTAAGCGAACACTCGCTTCAAATTCTCGTCTCCTGGTCTGCTTTTGGGGAACCTGAACTAAGACAGGGAATCCCAAGGTTGCACTGTGGTCACCACTTTCCGTTGGGATGTGGTGGGCCCTGTTCTGCTGAACTTGTCACCACAGTTTAAATCCTAAACCTGGGACTGCTTGTGGGAAAGCCTTCCTATTTCAGCCTACAAAGAGTTAATGTTCTTCTTATCTACAATCTTCCAGGGCGGACAAAACAAACTGAGCTCTCGGAACAGGCACAGTAGAGAGGAATGTATTGGTGCCCATTGAATTAGGAAGGAAGTGACAGCCTGCCCCGCTTCTCTCAGCCTCTGCTCTGGATGATGATTCATGCCCTAAGCTTCCTCCCTTGGGATGGATGTGCTAATAGTGGTTTAAACTGCAGTGGCTTCTGCAGTTCTAGTTCAGAAGAAGGCTAAGGGACAGAGATATAACCAGTCAATCACTAAAACACTGTGAGTGTTATGAAATAGGAGTCGGACTTATTCTAGAATTTGGACATCTTCCAGCTGTAGGAGGAGCTAAGGAAGTGCAGTTCTGGAAGGGGGATCAGAGAAACAGCCCTCATTTGACCTCCTGAAGCACAAGTCAGGTGGACAAGTCAGAGCTTGCAGGGACCCCTGAGAAGCTAAGTGTGTCCAGTTAACCAAGCAGGAAAGCAGGACGAGGTGTTGAGTAGAAGCCAGGGAGGCTGCTAAACACTATACAATGCACAGGACAGGCCCCCACGACAAAGCATTATCCCACTAAAATGTCAGTACTGCCACCATGAGAACCCTGCACCAGAAGTAAGAGCCTGCTTCTAACTTAGTTCCTTTATTTTGCTTAATCAAGCACATTGGAAATACTAAGAGGATGAAAACGCATGGACAGCTGCTTATCTGCCTCTTTGACCAAATCTATGCATTCCAATCTAAACTTTAATAATAGTCTCAAGATGCTCACTTTGTCTTTTAATAACTAGATATAATAATGACATCATCTTCCCTAAAACATAAAGCTGCCCCTGGTACCCTTGACCAATGCAGATCCCCATTTGCCACTGTCATGGTACCCTGAATATTTCCCATCCATCACAAAACAACCAAACACTTACCAGTTTGATCACTGTTTTCTGCCTTTCTGCCCCACTAAAATGTAAACATTCTCTCACACAGTCCTCACAACAATTCTATGAGAAACATATTCTTACCCCATTTTACAGGTGAGAAAACTGAGATTTAGAAAGGCCGAATGAATGCTTTGTGTAAGATCACCCAGATGGCATGTGGAGGAATCTAGTATTTGCTATACCAAACAGTCCTGATAAGCTACTCCTGACACAAAAGTGAGATGGAGTATCTGCTTCTTAAGTGTTTTCCCTTAAGTATTTAAATGATCGTTTTGCTAAGTCCCTTCTGCCTTCAGGTCTGTGGATAGAAGCAGACCCAGTTCCCGTCATCATCAGCTAGCATCTCTAATGCTCTTCTCTAAATAGCTGTTAGTAAGAAAAATGCAAATGAGAATGTCTAATTGCAAATTGTTCCAGCTCCACTTTGAGACCTGTGGTGACTGAGCCAAATTTCCTCCCAAGCAAACAGATGTGCTGGCTCCTCTGTTGTGGAGTGCTGCTGCTCTCTCGGCCAGAAACCAAGCCTGTGGTGGAAGGACCTTGCTATGTCCAAATCAGAGCATCTGAAGATGGTGGTTCCTGCTAGAATCCAGCCACTGAGGACCCAGCTGTGAACAGGAGCCCCTCTGTGTCTGCTGAGAGTGCAGGACCAAGGGCCTTGGCTTCGTTTTTATTGATAAACTTATTATGTACCCATGTTAAATGGTACTCAGTAAAAAATAACAAGCAGGCATCAAGACGTATGTGTTTACACACACACACACAGTCACATGTATACCTGAGTATACAGACTATACAGCATGTATGGGACTCGAGAGGCTATGCCCTCCAAAAATGAGGGCACCACTTAGAAGAGAACCTCCCTTTCAAAGTTCACCCAGTTACAATTCAACCATGTCTGGTGTCTTGGTGTTCATGTAGGCCTTCCCTGTATTAGATAAAACCAAATGGAAATACCATTTTTTAGGTACAATATATGGATAATATGGATTGACCTAATATGTAATCATAACCTCCAGGGTGGAATTAAGAAGCAGGAACAAGTAGCCCAACAAGTGAGGGTCCCAGGTTCAGAGGAAATGGGGAAGCTGGTCGGTTTCCGAGGCAGGACCCCATAACTACAAATCAGGCAAAAAATATAAAATAAAATGCTGTTTTGTCAGAAAAGCTGGGCTGAGAAAAGGACAAGCAGAAAGTGCATCTAAGCTCCTGATATAGGCTGCTTGGCTAGAACCTAATCTGAGCTTTATTAAATTACAGCTGCAAGAGAGCATCCATCCTGCAAGGAACAGCATCAGACGGAGGGGCCACTTGCAGAGTGATGTCAGAGACAAGTGGTACTCAGAGGGCTGGCCCTCTCCATGCAGCTGGTGGAACAGTGACCCTCAGGATATAGGCTAAAGTCTGGAGACATGTCAACCGAGGATGGGGAAAGGGCTGCAAGGCCAGGCGAGCCAGATGCTGCATTCTCCCAGGAAGCCAGTGGTGATGGTGTGGCTGGAGAGGGCCTGGGTGAGATGGAAGGGTGCACTATGAAGAGAAGCCAAGACAAACTCTCCTCTTCAGTAGGAGGCATCTCGGGAATTGCGTAAGAGGCCCAAGAAGCCTGGTCTCTTGTTTCAGTCTTGCTTTCAACTAGTGATATGCCTCGGCAGATTGTTCAAGTTCTCTGAGATTCAGCTTCTTCATCTCTAAAATGGGAGTGCAGTTTAGCTTCTGGGTCAAGTCAGCTGTTAGAAGACCAACTGCTTGTCAGAAAGTGGTTCACTGGGGGGCGGGGAGTGACATTCCAGAGCATTTTCACTTATTCCACCGAAGGACAGAATTTTAGGGGATAATCGAAGAAAACTGAGCCCTAGCACCCAGGTATATTTTAATCTAAGTAGAGTTCTTAGAGTCCTAATTTTTTTTTTTTATCTGACCACTATTGCATTGGCTGGGATTGCTTTTGTTCATTGCTAGCTGGCATGAAGCACAGGCCCGTGACTTAAGGAACATGTTTAGGATTTTCTCTCTCTTTAAAAAAGACATCTGCATGACCACGGATGAAAGTAGAAATTCCATTTTCAGAAAGCAGGAGGAAAGGAGCCCCTTTCCCCAGGGGAAAGCTGCCACAGCCCTCAACTTGGGATTGAGAGCCACTCTCACAATAGCATCTTCAGATGCTGTCCTTGGTGCTGAATGTCTATTAAAGAGGCATTTACTAGTATGCAACCTTGGACTTATTTGTAGTAATAAATTAAAGCCTAACGTGATAGGCGGGAAAATTAAATGAGCTCTTATGTATACAAAAACCCCACTTAACTTAGGAATTAAATTGATCATAAATTTCAAAATATTCGAACATTAAGTATAGTTATATATGCTCATCATTTTCCAATTTATTAAAGTACAAATTTAATGCAGAAAACTTAGGGAAACACAAAGAAAAATGAAGCGCCTGGTCCCACCATCAGAACTTAACCATTATTTAAATTTTGGTACCTAAATTTCTGGTGTTCCACAAGTTCATTCCACAAGCATTTACTGAGTGACTACTACGTGCCAGGCACGGTGCTGTGTGCTGAGGAGCAGGAAATGATATGAAGGATTCCATTTGTCGTTTTCGGCCTATTTCACACTACTCTTTCCTATGTGAGTTTGTAGTGGAATAAGGGGCAATATGGCATAATGGAAAAAGATGGGTGTTGGTCTCATGCCAGCCTTAGAGATTTGTGGCTGGAATTATGATGAATAAATGTGAAGAACCTGGCACTAAGCCTCACACTTGGCAGGTGCTCAATCAAAACAAGACACTGTTACTTTTATTACTGTTGTTTTTATGTAATGATTCTTATTACCAATTACAGCTACTTTTAGTTCTGCTCCTACAATAGATGCATTTGTAAGCATTAATCCCCCTCCCTGCTCATTCTGTCCTTCAATGCTGTCTTCACAGTTCTTGCTGCCAGCTATTTAGTCCCCCAGAAACGTATTTTCTTGGCATTTTTAGTTTGTTTTTGGTTTTTGGGTTTAGAGTCTATGCCTCCTGCTCAGCCAGTGGCTTGCCTTCTCTTGTTGTGGAGGTGGGAGTGGGTATAGATGTTACATTTCACTCCTTTGGGCAGAAAAATAACCCCACGTGGGTCATTCCGTTAAGCTGTGAAGGAGCCTCTGGGAAAGAAACGTCTTTCTTATATTTCCTGTATCCTTCTGGTCAGTTTCAGCAACTCAGTAGTTTAATCACTTATCAATCAGTCATGGGGGTGGGAGAGGACACAATTTCCCAGGCATTCTCAGAGTGAGGCCCCCTTGACCAAAAAAGTTCTCCAAAGAGGAGACAGCTGAGAGCCATGAGCAGCCAACATCTACAGTGGCTAAGGCATGGGTTCACTGGCTCCATTAAAGGGGTTCCAGGACAGGCCACCCTAACATTGACTACACCAGCCTAAAGCATGACGTATTTCCCCCTGAGAATTAACAAAAAGGAGAAGTCTGAATATTTCTACATTTTACTTGTTGGAAGTTATATAACTCAACTGAACATACAATAATTATAACTGGTTATTTCTAGAATTCCACTTAGGGAACTGGATCTGCCTCAGGGAGAGAGGGGAGACTTGGGGACTTGGAATGTGTGGGCATAATTATGCTATACTAAAAAGTGAAGAGATAGTGCCCTCGGCGATCCCAAATCTGTCTCTTGCTTCAACAGTGTTTGGACGGAACAGACCCAGAGACCACCTTTAAGACCAGCCAACACACCATCACACCATTTTTTTTCTACCTTAACCTCCTATTGCCGAACAACCATGAGCTCCCAAATTTGTCAGAATTATTCCACTGAGGGGGAGGCTGCCATCAACCACCTGGCCAAACTGCATCTGCTCCTCCCACACCTCCCTCTCTCTGGGATTTTATTTTGACCTCCACGATGTGGCTCTCAAGGGCATGGGCCACTTCTTCTGTGAGTTGGTAGAGGAGTGCAAGGACACTGAGCATCTCTTGAAGTTTCAAAACCAGCATGGTGGCCCCACTCTCTTCCAGGACATGCTGAAACCTCCCCAAGATGAGTGGGCAAAACGCAGGACGCTGTGGAAGCCACCACAGCCTTGGAGAGGAACCTGAACCAGATCATTCTGGAGCTGCAGGCCCTGAGTTCTCAGAGAGACCCTCATCTCTGTGACTTCCTGGAGAACCACTTTCTGACTGAGGAGATTAAATTCATCAAGAAGATGGGCTCCACCTGACTCACCTCTGCAGGCTGGGCGAGTATCTCTTCAAAAGGCTCACCCTCAAGCACGACTAAGAGCCTTTGCAGCCCAGAGGCCTTTGAGAGGCCCCTCTGGATTCCCCTGCTGTCTGGCTTTTGCCTGAGCCTCTCCCTGAAACACTAGCCATTCTTTTAGCCACCCTGAAGCCCTCTCCCATCCATCAGACCAAATGAAAACAATAAGGCTTTTTGCAGAAAAAAAAAGAATACCTTTGATGTTAACTTTAGAAAAGCAGGGAGAGATAAAACAGTCAATAATTTTTATAGACTATTACCAGGTACCACACACACACCCTTTCCTAACAGAAGATTAATTGAAACATTGGGCAAGCACTATTTAAATAACTGAAAATACTACATTTTATGTTATATATTAGAGGCCCAGTGCACAAAAATTTGTGCACTCGGGGGGTTCCCTCAGCCCGGTCTGTGCCCTCTCAGGCCGGGCTGAGGGACCCCTCGGTGGATGTCCACCTGCTGGTTTAGACCCGCTCCCCAGGGAATCGGGCCTAAGCTCGCAGTCAGACATCCCTCTGGCAGCCCGGGAGCCCTCAGGAGATGTCCACTTGCCAACGGGGAGCAGGCCTAAGCTGCAGTCAGACATCCTTAGCACTGCTGAGGCAGGAGAGGCTTCCACCACTACCACCACTGTACTGGCAGCTGTCAGCCTGGCTTGTGACTCAGGAGAGCTCCCCCTGTGGGAGCACACTGACCACCAGGGGGCAGCTCCTGCATTGAGCATCTGCCCCCTGGTGGTCAGTGTGTGTCATAGTGACCAGTCATTCCCAGTGGTTCTGCTGTTAGGGTCAATTTGCATATTACCCTATTATTATATAGGATAGAGGCCTGGTGCATGGGTGGGGGCCAGCTAATTTGCCCTGAAGGGTGGCCTATATCAGGGTGAGGTTCCTGCTGGGGTGCCTGGCCAGTCTGGATGAGTGGCTGATGGCTGTTTGCAGGCTGGCCACAGCCCCTTCAGGGTGGGGGCCCCTGCTGGGGTGCCTGGCCAGCCTGGGTGAGGGGCTAAGAGCCGTTTTCAGGCTGGCCAAGCCCCCCAGCAGGGACCCTCACCCCATGAGGGTGGGGTCATCTTCAGTGAGGAGCTGATGGTTGTCTGCAGGCTGATCACAGCCCCCAGCCACCCAAGCTCCCAGCGAGGCTGGCTGGAAGCAGGTATCTGGGATTTATTTATCTTCTATAATTGAAATTTTGTTGCCTTGAGTGGAGGCCACGGCCTGCCTAGGCAGGCAGCTTCCTCCATCGCCGGGGCAACGAAGCCTCCTGCTTGCTTCAGCTCTGAGGCTTCTATTATTAAAACTTTGTTGCCTTGAGTAAAGGCTGCAGCCGGCCTAGGCAGGCAGCTTCCTCCATCACTGAGGCAATGAAGCCTCCTGTTTGCTCTAGCTCCATGGCTGCCGGCTGCCATCTTAGTTGTGTTAATTTGCATATGGTCTCTCCGATTGGCTGGTGGGTGTGGCTTGGGATGTAGCAGAGTGACACATCAATTTGCATATTACTCTTTTATTACATTAGATTAGATTAGATTAGATTAGATATATCACATATTATTTTATGCACACCATATTAAGCAGGTAGTTTTAAAATAGTCACTGGGAATTTCTGGGTGACAAAAACTTGCAAAACACACTTACCTACCTGAGACTCCATTCAGCTTCTTACCTGTCCATGGGCACAGAATTCTACCATATCACTCAGTTTGTTCCTTTCTATGATCAGATGCCTTTTGTCACCATCTTTTCTCCCTGTTTGTCTCATTCGTATCCATAGTTTCTAATTTTTCCAATTCTCTGAGTCCAGGTATTATGCAAGCTTTATATGGTTTTTCTTCCCTTTGTGGTCCCATGCCAACAGTCCTTCCTGATTTCTCAAGAAGGCTGAAGAGGGACTTAATTCATTTCCCTGCCCCTTTACTTTTTTGTCGGTCAATAGAATACCTTGGACACAGGAAATACTCATCATGCCTGATTTCTCAAAGAAGAAAAAAAGACTCTTCTATACATTTTAACTAAGACAACCTGATTTTGAGATTTCCTGGAGGCATTCCAATTTTAAATTATAAATCACTGTCACCAAATTACTTGCCAAACCATATGTCTTCATATTTAACTTAGAATTCTGTTATTGCAGTTTGGGCTGATCTCCAATAGAGTCCCATTAACTCTTGGGTTCTCACTCAATTAGATATTGCTGTCCCCTTTCTAAATGTCTTAGAACATCAAAATGGTTTTTGCTGTCCTTGACAACCAATTAATTAAACAAACCATTATATTTGGGGCAAAATGGTCAACATTATTAATTTTCTTATCATTGTCACACTGTAGCTAGACACAGTAGTTGTCTAGTAACTGAAAAATGGATGCTACAGATGTGTGGCTAAGCTGCCAGTGCAAAGACAGACTGCATATTCCAATCTTGTTACCCAAACTTTAGGATGCTGCTTTAAATGGCAAACAATTGGAAGGTAACAGGTGGGTACAAACATAGAAACCTATTTTTAGTGGCTAAGGCGATGATGTGTATTGCACACTTCTTGGATACCCTTTGCTGATTGTCATTACTGAGTCAAGCACACAGTAGGAGACTGTGGAGAGCAGCTGCAGTGTTTGGACAGGTTCAAGCCTTAGACTAATGAGAGGGCACAGTTTTCTCATGGCCACATGCAAGTCCCAGCTTGGAAGACAGTCCTCCCAGCACAATTACAGTCAAAAGGCTATAACTGTAAGATTGAACCTATGGTCCAAACCTGTGGTCCCACGTGGCTAAGTGATATGGCTACAGGAAGTGCAGCAACTAAACAAAGCTTGATCAGGTGCATGTAAATGAGTAGATTCGAAACCCATGAGAACACTGGAACCACACCCTTACTTTGCCTCGTGGAATCTGGCTATAAAATAAAGACACAGCTTTCAGAGAGGATAGCGTCTCACCCAGACCCAGCCAGCTTTTATTCTCTTGTCTGTCTTTTCTCAATCCTTCATGGCACCCTCTCAGGCTCACTGAACCAGGCTGAGCTGACTTGGCACATACGGCGCCACAGGAGACCAAAAAAAAATAAAATTATTAACTGGTTTCCATTACATGAGCTTTGATGAGGACGTGGTCGGGGAAAGTACAGAAGAGTAAATTTACTGGAAAACTGTTGCCGAACTGTTGTTTATTCTAAGCCATCTGATCACATGTGGTAGCAGCCCGTGGTGATGATGATGGATGAAACAGGCAGCAAAGCTGCTTGAGTCTCTAACACTCCAATCCATCTTCACTTTCAAAACCGTGCCTTCTTTCAGGCTACAATAATTTTATTAGCATTCTAGTAATGCATGTGACTTTACTAGGTGTGCTATGCTGCTAAAAGTTAAGTATAGTAACTTATTTTGAAGGGGCTTAAAACTGGAGTATCAAGCATTGAGTCCAGAAGGATGGTGATAGTCCATTCAACATTGACTAAAAAGGATTGTTAAAAATTAATTTTTATTTTTCAACTACAGTTGACATACAATATTATATTAGTTTCAGGTGTATAACCCAGTGATTGGACATTCTATACCTTACTAAATGATCACCCCAATAAATCTAGTACCCATTTGACACCATAGTTATTAAAATAGTATTGACTATATCCCCTATACTGTAATTTACATGCCCATGACTTATTCTGTAACTACCTATTTGTACTTAATTCCTTTACTTTTTCACCCATCCCCTACCTATAAGCACTTATTGAGCACTTATGTGGTAGGAATTATTTGAGTATTGGACACACAATGGTATATAAAACAAATATTGCTCTTGTCTACATGGAATTTACAACCTAATGTGATAAGAAGGCCAAGGCAAAGGTCACAAATGGATATAAAACAGCAAATCATGCTAAGTTTGATGAAGAAATAGTACAGGGTGATATGAGAAAGTGTAGGGAAAAACAATTCCTAGACAGGGTAGGATGTGTTCAGAGCTGGTATCTCTAAGGTAGACCTTTAATTTGAGACTTGAAGTATGAATAAGAGTTAACCAGGTGGGAAGTGAGGGAAAGAACGTCTGAAATAGAGGGAACACCATGTCTGCAGGCATAACTTTTAGGAAGGCTTTATGAATTTGAGAAACTGAAGTTGTGAATGGAGCTTAGAGTGCAGTCACAGGAAAAGAGTGTGGAGTTGGAGAGCCTTGCAGACCATGGGAAGAACGTGGGAGTTCATTGCAAGAAATGGGCAATTGAATAAGCTACCCTTATTATTACTAGGACAACCCACCATGAGCCCTGCTCCAGGTGTAACTAGAAGACACGCTGCTGCTGTTGTCTCAAAGGCCAAAGTAAGAGGACATAGTCCTGAGATGATAGGGCAAAACATCCCAAGGAAACGAGAAGGAATTTTACCAAGAAAAAATGTTTGGGACTCATCATTACCGTCTACTGCAGCGGTTCTCAACCTGTGGGTCGTGACCCCTTTGGCAGTCGAAGGACCCTTTCACAGGGGTCGCCTAAGACCATCCTGCATATCAGATATTTACATTACAACTCATAACAGTAGCAACATTACAGTTATGAAGTAGCAGCGAAAATAATTTTATATACGAGGAACTGTATTTAAAGGGCCAGAAGGTTGAAAACCACTGCTCTATTGTCTCATAACAAAAGAGGAAGTCTGAGAAAGCATTGTTCAATTTCTCAGCAGAGGGACTTTTATATAAATGAGATTCACAAATTCACAAAATAAGATTCACAAATCTCACTAAAATAATTTTAAAAAGTGTGAAGGTCCGTCCCTTAGCTCTTCTAATCTCATCTCCTATTCATTTTTTCCAAACTCAGATCTTTATAAAATGCTGATGACAAAGACAGAAATGTTTTGTTCTATTCCCCACAGGTCACCCTCATCCATGACAGAAGCTTCAAGGAGCTTCATTTGCAAAGATTATTTTCCAGGTGATATCCTTATACCCACACAGTCCTTAGAACACATAACCAAGCACTGCTCACCTCTGAACTTAATCAGTTTTTATGGCAACTGAGGTTCAACAGTATTTACAAAGATGGGGAAGGAATTGGAGGTATGGATGATGTGTGTTCAAATATCGTAGAACAAATGCTGAAAGTTATACGACTGCACGGTTTCTTGCTGCTGATGTATTTGCATTCACTAAAATGAGAGAACTACCTGTTTCCATAATGAATGCTAAGATGATACATACATAAAATAAAATTATACCGAAATGACCTGCAAAGAGATTATGTGTCCATTAGCAGACCAGACATTTATTTTGTAGACACAACATTCCCTGTAACTGATTATTTTAATATTGATTGAGTGAATAACAATTTCATTGGAAAACCTGCCTCCTATAAAGAAGATAAACTTACTATTTCAGATAACTTATTTTTGGAACATAATGAAATTTTTAAAAAGATTGGGTGGATCATTAAAAAATCCACTATTCATCTCTCTTTAAATTCCATTTCATTGACTACTTAATGGAATTAGAATTTGACTTTGAATATTTTAATTAAAGTTTTATATTTAATAAGAAAAGAAAGTTTTATACCATTGAAGAGATACAGGTACTTGTAAGAGCTCTTGGAATAATAAAGTAGAAATTATTAGTAAATTGTTTTTATGAGAAATTACTTTTGCTAAAATAATTAAAAAAAAATCAAACTGCGTAGGCATGGAAATCACCACTGGCTTACTGGCCTGAGTATATATGTGCTAAACCTAAACAATATCTAAGTGATGAAATATTTCTACCTAACCATCAGCAAAACATTAAGAAACCTACATCCTAAAAAGGTAGGACTTTATAGGCAACTCAATTTAGTTTCTCTAAGTGAATGACGGCATTAGGAAATGAAAACGATGAAGGCCAAAGGGTGAAGGCCATTGTCACAGTTAGGTACAGTGTCTCAGACAGTGATGTTTGAATCTAATTTGGAGGGAATGGAGGGAGAAAGGTAAGAAATGTACAGCTGATTTGTACCAATACACTCTGGTAGAGATATACTAATTATTTATGTATCCTTCATTTTACTGGATTTTTTTATTAGTTCTAACAGTCGTTTTTTTTGTTTTGTTTTGTTTTGTTTTGGTTTTGTTTTGTTTTGTTTTGTGGAGTCACTTAAGTCCCTTACTTGCCTCCTGGCCATTCCTCAATCTCACCACACATGTGTCTGTCTGAAGGCTTTGCTCATGCTGTTCCCTCGGCCTGGAATGCTTTTCTCTAAAATACCTCTGAGGCTTGCCACTTTGTCATCTTCAGATATTTACCCAAATGTCATCTTCTAAACCAGGACCACCATGTAACATTGTGCATGATGTGCCTTGCACAAGGGCAGAGGGTACCTTTCCCCTGTGGCCTAGCAGCAACAAGTAACAGCTACGACCAGCAGTCATGTCTGCTTATGGAAGAAACAGCCCTCCTTCCTCGAGCCTGCCGATTGCCTCCTCATGTCTACACTCCTACCTCACAGATGCAATTATACAATTGGTGATATACCAAATGCAATTATGTACAAATGCAATTATGTTCTAACCATAAGATCTAACATATACTGAGCAAACACTTCAACCAGGCCCTGTAGTCAACCCTTTCCACTGATTACTGGTTTAATCCTCACAAGAATACGCTATGGTTATATTCTTGGTTATAATAGTACATCTGCATTTCAGTTACTAGTGCCATCACTGTCTCACATTCCTCTGTGATTCATTAGCTTAAGATTTCCCTTAGAATGTCTTTCATGAAATTTGAAGGGTCAAGTGGAATAAGGCACCATTCAAACAGTGTTTCATTTCAGTTTGCACAACTGTAGCCAGTCAAATTGAGAGTCAGAGGTGTTCTAAGAATACAGGAAAAAAGGGTTCTTTGTATACCCTTCAAAAATAGAACATCAAAGACAATGCTGGAAAATTCAATAATATTCCCCTCATCCTTTTCATTCTCTCTACATAACCAATTCTTGTTTTGTCGAATCTTGGAGCAGCTGCCTACTTCCATAAGGGCATCTACTTCTGGGTTACAAGAGTCTTGGAAGTTCCAACTGACACCCCTGACACAGTCTGACAGGTCTCCACTCACAGTGCCAAGGTTAGCTTCTCTGGGGAACCTGCAGCCATGAGCACATTCCTTGCAGTATCAATAGAGTGTCTGGTGCAATTCTGACCAGCTCTGAGGCTGTCCTTTGTAGTTACTTTCAGGAGATCTAGTTTCTAGCCTACAGCTTATAGCATGCCTGCAGGCAGAGTGAAAGGAGAGAAAACATTTGTTGGCAACAAAACAAAATGATTCTGTTTAATTTGCTACAGTGACAAACAAGATTTTTAAATGGAGGATGGTAGCCCTGGCTGATGTGGCTCAGTTAGCTGAGCGTTGGCCCATGCACGAAAAGGTTGCTGGCTCTATTCCCCATCAGGGCATGTGCCAGGTTGTAGGCTTAATCCCTAGTGGGGAATGGGCAGGAGGCAGCCAATGGATGTTTCTCTCTCTCTCTCGTTGAGGTTTCTCTCTCTCTCTCCCTTTCCTTTCCTCTCTCTCAGATCAATAAAAACATATTTTAATAAGTAAAATGAAGGATGGTAGAATTCTTTAATGGAATAAATATATTCCCAGGGAAAAGATCTCAGATTTTTAGGTTCTGGGAGTCTCAGTAAACACTAGCAAAGCCAGGCAGAAGCACACTCAAGACATTATTCCCTATTTCTGGCTATGGCTATGGAGTAGGTAAAGGCCACCAGGAGTCCTGACTGTGGAGAGTGAGGATGGAGAGGCTGACAGATGGGCAGGGAAGCTGTGAGGGCCTGTGGAGACCCCCTGAGACTTCGGACCAGCTGCAAAGATAACACACAGGTGCAGAATATAATTAGAAGGCCACACTTGTGCAGCCTCTGCTTAAATGAGGCCACCAGCCTGCATCTGGAGACAAATGGACAGATGTTAATGCAAATGTCATTACTGCTTCTCCCAAGAGGCTGTGAACCAGCTCATCTCAGCAGCTCTGGGTCCAGGGGAAAGAGGGTGACAGTGAGACAGTAATGGACCTGCACTGTGGCCACGTGTACCTCAATCCAGGACTAAAGTTGAGGGGTGGGAATAAGGGATAGGAAAGTGCCAGAGGAACAACCAAAAGCTGCTTATTAACTTTCTCAGTTCTTAAGAGGCATCTGAGACTGCCATCCTTGGCCCAAACCTATCAACACTGTCCCCTCACCTTTCCCAATATATTTTCCTATGTTAGCTTCCACCCATAACCTTTCTCTGTATCAGAGTGATTATAAAATGTTAATTACAGCCCTAACCAGTTTGGCTCAGGGGATAGAGCATCGCCCTGTGAACTGAAAGGTCCCAGGTTTGATTCCGGTCAAGGGCATGTACCTGAGTTGTGGGCACATCCCCAGTGGGAGGTGTGCGGGAGGCAGCTGATCGATGCTTCTCTCTCATCGATGTTTCTGGCTCTCTGTCCCTCTCCCTTCCTCTCTGTAAAGAGTCAATGGAATATATTTAAAAAATAATAAATAAAATAAAATGAAATGTTAATTACAAAAAGAATAATAAAAAAATTAAAATTAAAAAATATTAATTGCACAAAAATTAGCTTCAGGAGTTTGTGAGTAACATAGATTCTCAGGTTCTTATCCTGGGCCAGAGGGAAGAAAGCTAATTCTTGCTTCTGTCTCAACCTAAGTATCTTCAGTAGTTAGCAGAAGGAAGTGGTCAACATTGGGACATAGAGTGTCTGGAAGCCAATACATTCCTCCATTGTAGTTGCTTCTCCATCGCAAACCCTGGATCTTGAATCATTCTAGTCATTAGGACGTGGCCTCTTCTGTACTTCACTCAGGCTAAAGAGAAAAGCAGATGAGGTACTGGGAGGCTAGGAGAGATCCTGGAAGGAAACAGCAGGGGGTTAGGAAACTTACTGTACTTTATAATTTTGTGCAAAGCCTCACAAAGGCACCCTGTCATTCTCCACATGGGCAGGGCATGAGACAGTGTTGATAAAGAGAAAAATATGTGCCTGCATGGATGGAATTTTTTTTATTTTGGTCTACATTATCAATGTTCTGTCATACATTATAGGTCCCCACTGGACATAAAGTCTTAACTTCTCAAAAACTATTTTGGAAGCAAATACCGTATTGGCTTTTTACACCCAAAGTTTGACCAGGCTAGGCACCTATCCCGGGGAGATCTCTGTGAATTCTAGCCCCATTGGTCCTGATGGTGGCCTGATGCAGATAAACAATCTGTCAGAGAAAATCTCCAGCCTCCTCCTTTTGCAGTGAGGAAGCCTCTTCAGGAACAAATGAGAACAAGAGGCCTGTTCATTCTAAAGATTTTAGGAGTGGCTCTTTAAGAAGTCTAACCATCTCCTCTATCCTCCTGAACAAGATGGGTTTCCATTGGCCCTGATTAGCTTGCTTTCTTCTGCATTAAATATTTACAGTATCCCGGTGTCTTTAAAATAGTTGGCTATTCACTGATGAATCATTTGCTTGCTCAGTTCAAAGAAAAATCTTTATACTCAGAAACAATAGCATTTTATCCACTCGACAACACTCTCAGTGGTTTTGTGGAAGTATCTAGACAAGACTTTTTTCTCGGGCACCACAGACAGTTTTGCTAGAAGACTGAAAGTATAATGAGGCCTAAATGATCACAGTTTAAAATATTTTGATGGCACCTCTTTGTCCAATCCAGCAATTAAGAACCCTCCCAAGTCCCCTTCAAGCAAACATACTAGGTATTAGATGAGCTGGTTTAAAAAAGGGGAGAGGAGTAATTAAAGGGGAATGACGGACCTGAAAGGGGGGGCAGAGGAAGAAAGATGGAGGATCAGTAAGGTGGATGGAGATGAGGTCTCATGGGTCAATCCTGGGCTCAGTGGCAGATGACGAGAAAAGACAAGAGTCTTCAGCACCTTCTGAAAACTTAGAGTGAGTGGCCAGAAGACTGTGTAAATGGCGTCATGTAGAATGAAGATCTCTGATGAATTAAGATTTTTTTTCCAGCTTTTCCATTGACGAGATGTGAAATTTACATAAATGAAATAATGCACGTTAAAGCACTTAGACTGTGCCTGGCATGTGGTAAGCACTACAGAAAACATTGCTTCTATAACTACTACTGTTAATACTACTACTTAAAGGTTAAGTAATACATAGCAAATGCAAAGTCTCCTAAGTGGTACCCAAGTGGGTTCTGATTTTTTTTCCTGGACCGCAGTTCTGAGGCCCTGATGGGAGTCCAGGTCAGGCCCTTTGATCTGAGTCCTGAAGGAACTCAGCGCACATGACAGGTATGTTCTCCGGCTCTACCTATGCAAAAATTCCCAACTCTTCTGCAGTCACGACAAGTTGAAAAATTAATGGAGAGATGTGTGACAGAGTCGAAAGGATCTCTGGTGGCTTTTAATATTTCCCTTTTATTTTTGGACCATTTTAGAGAACTAGAATCATAAAAATTCAGAAAAAATATCTAGTAATTGGTTTAATCATTTAAATATTATGTGCTTCCCCTAAATTGTCAGCTCCTTTTTCCACACAATTCTTAGACAATTTAGCAATAGAATGATAAAAAAAAAATACCTTCACATATCAGAATTGCATAGCATAACATCAAGTAGCATTGACATTCTTAGATGAATAGGGTAATTAATCTCTTCCTGGAAACCTATTGACTTAAAGGTGTAATACTTTTATAATTGTCAAATCAAAATGCCATATGAGGGGAAGAAACTCTGTTTAACTTAGTCATGTGACAGAAATTTCACCTCATGTTTTCCTTCACTTTTTAAATGATTTTCTTCATTTTTTTTTAAAAATTGAGATATAATTGACATAACATTAGTTTCAACATAATGATTCGATATATATATGTATATATATATTGTGAAATGATCACAATAAGTCTAGTTAACACACCATACATAGTTACAAAACATTTTTTTCTCATATGAGGACTTTTTCTCATTTTTTTCCCTTTATTAAGATATTACAAATGTGACCTTATCCCCCCAATGTCCTCTCAACCCCCCCACTCCTGTAATGACTTTTAAAATCTACTTTTAGCAACATTCAAGTATACAATATTATTAACTATAGTCACCATGCTGTACACTACATTCTCATGACATTTATTTTATAACTGGACGTCCTTTTTTTATTTTATTTATAGGAAGATACTTCTTCCTATTGAGAATACTCCTACTGGGAGTATAAAGACATAGTCCCTTCCCCTTCCCCCCCCCCCCCCCCCCCCCCCCCCCCCCCCCCCCCCCCCCGCTTTGGACAGATGGAGAGAAACCTTTGCACTTTGGCATCTAACAATCAAGATTTTGCATTATTTTTCTCTCCCTCTCATATTGTCTAGGAAATGTTTGTCTTTATTTGTCATACATCTTTTAATTAAATAGAATTTTTTTTTTACAATTATATCCTGGCCCTTCTACAGGTCTGCTTCTCATCTGGAAAATGGGGGTAAGTCATCAACCCCGGGGAATCTTAGGTTCAGAGAAGTTATATGCACCTTGCAGACTTGCTGTGAAGATTAATGATGATTCAGAACGAAAGTTACTACCTCCATCTATGAGCAGGAGCAGCACTGTGTTGACTGAACATCAGTGCTGGGCCCTGTAGTGGGAAATAAAAAACACACCTGTGCTTTCCACTACACCATGATCTCCTGCTCACCACCCACACTGTTCCAAGTCCTTCAGATCTCAGAGGCCTCGCTGCCATGTAGGAAGAGAAAGGTGGGATGTTTTTTAAGAGCTTGAAAACATTCTTATGGAACAGGGGAAAGAGCATTACAAGATGAATCAGGGCGTCATGGGGAGCAGATTGCTGCAGGCAGCTGCATCTTAGGACCTCGGTTTGTAAACTAGCTTGTGCCATTGGAAAAAATTGTGTGTGTGTGGGGGGGGGGAGTTTCCTAAGAAGTTTAGCTTATTCTCTGGCTTCTGAGATGATTCAGAACACAAATTCACCAAGAAGATGGATGTCTGAATTACAAGCTTCAGACAAGCCTGCCCCTCTGTCCCTCTGTGCTGTGACACTGGGAAGGAAAACTCATTTGTGAAATTCTCTCAAGTGTGAAGTCAAGCTTCAGACCTTGCTCCCCCACCACAGCCCTCTCCCGTCCAGACTCCGACAGGGAGGCCTGCTTGGTGCAGTGAGTGAAATGAAGTCTGATGCCTCCAGTGTGAAGGAAGGTTGTGCAAAGCCTGGAGACATCAGTCAGCAGCTGGGATGCTGGCCTGGTAGCCTAAGGGGAGTTTGACAGCAGGTGGAAGGACTTCCTATTTACTCCAGCTGTCACTCACCATCAGTGACTCCGAGGTGAGAGAACAGTTCTGAGGAGAGACAGGTAGCGCAAAGGGAGCCTTGGAGCGGTCAGTAACTCAGCCCCTCCACCCTCCTCTCAAGCCAGCTTCATACAGCCTTAAACGGATCAGGGAGTCTGGCTTCCACTGTGGCATACGTTGGCCCAATTCATTCCAATAATGGTGGCATATGCTGGCCAAATTCATTCCAATTCTGCCAAATTATGTGGAAAATTTTGCCTAATGCAGGCAAAAACCTGAAAGGGTAAAGACAATAGAAGGCCATTTGTTTCTCTTAAGACATTTGCTCTTTCTCTGCCAACTCCCATCCCTGCAACAACTACACAGGAACCAAAGTCCCTGTCTTCCTCATTTTCATTCTGATCCTGATATTGATTCTAATATTTATATGATTCTGCAATTCTTAGTATCACTGCATGTGCATCACTCCGTGTTGTATTTCCCCATTTACATTGTCATGAGAGGTTGCAAGTAGGCGAGAATGCTATAGAGGCATGTTGGCAGTAATGACACTATTCCATTATCTAGCATACCACAGGCTGCCTGGCCCAGAGTTGGAAATTGCCAGTAGAAATTGCAGTAGACACATATTTGAACATGCACCTGGTGCAGGAATACTCTGACTGCTTATCTATTTAAACATCTATCCTAGATTAGGTATAGATAGAAAGAAAGAGAGCTAGAACTAGAGCTAGAGATAGAGACAGAGACAGAGACGGAGATGCATAATCTGGCGGGTAGAATTTTAAGGTGGCCCAAGCTTCCCCACTCCAGGTGTCCATGCCCTTTATAATCCATAGGACTGTGAACACAATGGATTTCTCTCCACAATTAGGTTATGCTGTATGGCACAGTTGTTTTTTAAAAGGGAGGATTCCAGGTGAGCCCTTCATATCTGGGTCTAGAGGTTAGAGCCTGAGAAGTCAGAAAGATTCAAAATATTACAGATATTTAATCAATACTTTAATCAATCCGGATGCAACCAGAGGGGGGAAGGTCATGAGGAGGCTAGACCTCCCCTGGCCTGGGCTGAACGAAGCTCTTCCGCCCCCAGCCAGAATTTTTTTCTTCTCTCTCTAGCTCTCTCGCAGAAGAAACTTCAGCCCTGCTTTTAAGCACTTCCAGCTGATTAAGTCAGGCTGACCCGGATTATCCAGGATAATCTTCGTTACTTACAGACACCCAACTGCAGACTTTAAATTACATCCTCACAATCCATTAGTAGTAACACCTAGATTAGTGTTTGTTTGAATAACTGGGCACTGTAGCCTCTACAAGTTGGCACATCAAAAAGCCATGCCCATCAATAGGCCAGTGGATTTAAAAAGCTCTGGCATATTTATACCATGGAATACTATGCAGCAGTAAAAAAGAAGGATCTCTTACCATTTGAGACAGCATGGAGGGACCTGAAGAGTATTATGCTGAGTGAAATAAGGCAGTCAGAGAAAGACAAGTGTCACATGATCACACTAATTTATGGAATCTAAGTAACAAAATAAACAAAGCAGATCCAGAGACATGGAAACATGGAACACAGTGCGGAATCTCAGAGGGAAGGCGGGAGGGTGTGTGGGTGGGTGGGAGGTGATCAACCAAAGATAATCAACTAACTCTGTGAGTGGATAATCCAGGGACACATATAATAGGGTAGTGAAGGCCTGGGGCAGTGGGCAGCGTCAGGCTGGAGGGATAAATGGCAGAAGGAAGGAGACACATGTAATCTAAACTAATAAAAGCGAAATATTAAAATTAACCGTTTCTCCGAGACAGGGTAAGCCACGCCCACCAGCCAATCAGAGCAGCTGTATGCAAATTAGCCCAGCCAACATGGCGGCCGCCACTCACGGACCTGAGTAAACAGCCCTTTCCATTGCGGCAGGAGCGAAAGTGAAGCTTCGCCCCTCAGCTCAGCTCCG
>PVJC01026610.1:0-23879 GCA_004026665.1 Murina feae
CTATTCTATTCACCAGTTTATTCTGTTCTTCAGACTTTTTTTATTCACTTGATTTTTAGGTTCACTTGTTGATAGATATGTATTTGTTGTTCATAATTTTTACCTTTACTTTTTCTTCTTCTTCCTCTTCTCAAAGGATACCTTTCAGCATTTCATATAATACTGGTTGGGTGGTGATGAACTCTTTTAGCTTTTTCTTGTCTGTGAAGCCCTTTATCTGACCTTCAATTCTGAATGATAGCTTTGCTGGGTAAAGTAATCTTGGTTGTAGGTTCTTGCTATTCATCACTTTGAATACTTCTTGCCACTCCCTTCTGGCCTGCAAAGTTTCTCTTGAAAAATCAGCTGACAGTTGTATGAGTACTCCCTTGTAGGTAACCAACTACTTTTCTCTTGCTGCTTTTAAGATTCTCTCCTTGTCTTTTGCCCTTGGCATTTTAATTATGATGTGTCTTGGTGTGGTCCTCCTTAGATTCCTTTTGTTTGAGATTCTCTGTGCTTCCTGGATTTGCAAGTCCATTTCTTTCACCAGGTAGGGGAAGTTTTCTGTCATTATTTCTTCAAATATGTTTTCTATATCTTGCTCTCTCTCTTCTTCTGGCACCCCTATAATTCTGATGTTGGTAAGCTTGAAGTTGTCCCAGAGACTCCTTACACTATCTTCATATTTTGGGATTCTTTTTTCTTTTGGCTTTTCCGGCTGGGTGGGTTTTGCTTCTTCATATTCCATATCTTTGACTTGATTCTTGCGATCCTCTCGTCTGCTGTTGGATTTCTGTATATTATTCTTTATTTCAGTCAGTGTATGCTTAATTTCTAGCTGGTCCTTTTTCATATCCTCAAGCGTCTCATAAATTTATCAACAGCCTCTAGAATATTCTTGAAAAGCCTTATAACCGTGATTTTGAACTCTATATCCTGTCATTTGCTTTCCTCCATTTCTGTCATTTGTGACCTGTTTCTTTGTCTCTGCATTTTGGCTGCTTCCCTGCGTTGAAAGAGTGGCTTTAATCAGCTGTGTCTATGGTGGGAGAACTACTATGCTAGAGACACCCTTATGGGGCAAGACTTGCTTCAGTGAGGCTTTGATGCCCACTAAGTATGCCCCCTGAGTGTGTCCCTTATGAGTCTGAGGAGTTGTAGACTGGGTGATCCTGCTCTGACCACTGGGTACACAGTCTCTTGGAACTCCAAGGAGGTGCTATATTAGCTTCTGCTGGGGCTTCCCAGCCTTTTATATGCAAAAGCCTTTGTGCGCAGCTGGGGTGGGGTGGGGTCTCAAGGAGTCTACAGGGTGGAGCAACTAGCAATGGCCGATTCTCAGCCCTGCCCTAAGAGGCACCGGGTTGCAGTGACCCTCGGTACCACCGAGAGAAAGTCGCTCTGAAGATCCTCCCAGTGCCAGGCAGTGCCAGACAGTCCAGCTCCTCCCTGTATGATTCTGAGTCCTCAGAAACTCGCCTGGAACTGGAGTTCAGAGCCGTCAGGAGCTTGTGCCTCCCTCCGGTACAAAATGCTGCCAGCCCTTTCCATGAGCCCCTTCGCGCATGTCACCGTACCTCTGCACTTTATTTCTATACCTCCTCAGTGTCTCAGTCTCTTTCTAGTTGTAGAATTCCACTCAGCCAGCCATCCTGTTGGTCTGGGTGGTATCCGTTTTTTCTTTACAGTGTAGTTTTGAAATAGTTGTGCCCAGCAGCAATTCCGGTGTTTACCTATGCCGCCATCTTGGTTTCTCCTTCCACCTTCAATGGCTTTGACTTCTGGGATGGATCACTTACTTTCCGCGCTGCAGTTTCAAAGCTGTCGTGATCACAGATTTAACTCTCAACTCTTCTCATTTGTTTCACGTGGCAGACTCTTAATTATCTGAGCTGCAAATTAATTGCATTGTGAGGCACCCTGAGAGGCTCGGGGTGTGGGTGCTATGCAAAGGCAGGCAGATTGGCTGACACACCTGTGTCTCCTAGAAGCCAACACAGGCCTGAGCTCTTGGTGCAGAAATTAAACCAGTGTCCCTCGTAACTCTCCCGCTGCTAGTAAACTACCCCACGGATTTTCTTTTCGTCTCCTTCTTAATTTAGGGACTTGGCTGTCAGTGTGCTGGGATGTAAATAAAATCCATAGCCCCACAGCATGTTCCCATGTCCCCAAGCCTTCACACAGAGGACTGTATTTATGTAAACATGTATATCTTATGTATATATACATTTTCCCTAATTTATGGGGAGAAAATACCCAGCATGGATATTAATGTCAAGCAGTAAATCTGAAGCCTCGCCGAGGTGTTTCTAAGTGTCCCAGGACTTCCAGGGGCCTGAGCAGGCGTCTGAAATTTGCTTTTCTCCTCACACAGGGGATGCCCTTCAGGGTCCAGCCCAGAGAGGGCCCCATGAGTCCTCAGGATACCAGGGCAACCACAGTGTTGTGGAGTTACACTAGGTACATTCAGACTTTTTAGGCCTATAATGATTGGTTTAAAATCATCGGCAAGGTATCAAAATTCCCTGTTTGAACGTCTAAATGATCATTTGGCTCATTGTGTTGAGTAGCTAGAGAGTAGAATATTTCCCCAGACATATTTGCCCCACATGCCCCGGAATGGATCCTGAAGTCTAGTCTTTTATTACTTTTAAAATATGTTTTTCTTGATTTCAGAAAGGAAGGGAGAGGGAGAGAAACATCAAAAATGAGAGACGATGGATCAGCTGCCTCCTGCACGTTCTCTCCTGGGGATTGATCCTGCAACCCAGGCATGTGCCCTTGACCAGGAACTGAACTGGCACCTCCTGGTTCATGGGTCAACGCTCAACCACTGAGCCACATCGGCCAGGCCCTGGCCCCATTTGATAATCATGATAATCAGCAATTAATGACTCTTCCTTTTGGTACAGGCTTCACATTCTCAGTGATATTTCCCCTTTGACCCTCTTCCAAAGCCTGCCCTGTGCCCGTCATCTCGAGTTGCCAGTGAGGATCCAGCTGAGGCTCTGAAGGCTAGGGCTCTACAGTGTGTCACAGAATCTGCCCGTGTCTTCCCACCCTGTGTCAGTGCCACCATGACCAGGAGCAAATCACTGTGGCTCCTCAGTCCCTGGAGCAGCCTCAGTGGAAGGGCAGACCAGTGCCTGCCAACCAGCAGCCTCTTCCCAAGGGACCTGGGTGGACGCTGACCGCCCCCAGGATCCCGAGGACATGCGGATCCCCCGGCAGAGACGTCTCCTCCCAGCCTGCCCTGAGCTTGCTTTTCTGCAGAGCTCGAAGATTTATTCCTATTGTGTCCCCACGGGACAGCCCTCTGCTCAGGCTCTGTATGAATATTTCAAGTCGGGGAAACGAGAGCAGCTGGCCCAGCAGCCTGAAATGTTAACAAAGGCTCTTTGCCCATTTCCTTTCTCCGCTTCAGTCCCTTCGATTAAAAATGGCCACTGACGGGATTTTCTGAAATGAGGTTCGAGTTCAGAATAATCCCAACGTAAGCATCTCTGAGAACGGGTTCTCTGGACCAGCTTCTACTTAAAAACTTGGTATGGCCTGGATTTAAGCTGCGGATAATGAGGTTTAAGAAATCCAGGCGAGAAATAGAAGCTTTCTCAAATGGCACCAGTAATGAAAATTCTATTTATGGGCTGAAAGTATGGAATTGAAACACAGTTCCTACGACTGTGTGGAGAGCTTTCATTTAACTTCAAATTAAGGTTGAGCTCGGCCAGATGGTTAATGAATGTATCTCCATCTTTGATAAAAGTAATAGAATGCTCACTCAGGAAAAGCAAACGGATGAGAGAATACAGTGCCTGCGCCTGTTTAGGGTGGCACTTATTTAAGAAGCAGGAAAGCAGAAGGGTGGGGAGGGGAGAAAGAAAGGTAGAAAGGAAGAAAGGAAGAAAGGAAGGAAGGAAGGAAGGAAGGAAGGAAGGAAGGAAGGAAGGAAGGAAGGAAGGGAGGAAGGGAGGAAGGGAGGAAGGGAGAGAGAGAGAGAGGAAGAAGGGAGGGAGGGAGGGAAGGAGGGAGGGAAGGAAGAGAGTGGGAGTGGGGGGAGGGAGGGAGGAAGGAGGAAATGATCGGAGGACTTTGCTTTTATAATCTGGCATTTCCACAACTGTGAGAACCCGTTTCAGGCTGACTTGGTTTAGAAAATTGGGAGGAAATGAGAAAAGGCTTTGGCAACTCCCCCTTTTGCATCCGAGGTCCATGAGGGGCTCAGCTCTGGACTGAGACTCTGCATGAGAGACTTGCCTCAGATTGTTTTCTTTGCTGAGGTTTGCATCCAAGCTTGACTTCGACCTCATATTTGTGAAAATAATAAAAAGGGGGGTGGGGGGGAGGCTGGAGCTGAGAGGGAGACGTGGGCAGAAATGGCGGATGTCTATAGTTAGGATGATGGCGCCATTTATTGTGACTTATCTTCTAATGGCAAAGTTTCAAGAGATTTCACAATGATCTCTCTCCTGAAGGCCCCTCGGGGTCTCCACTGCTGGGTGCATTCTTCACGGGGCTTCAGAAAAGAGAGAGGGTGGAATCTAAGCAATTTATTTAGTGTCTTCATGGGAAGTTCTCCTCAAAATGGGGACTTGTCCTTAGAATGCATATGTGTTTACATTGCCTCTGATTTGCATTTATTCTCTCTCTATATACAGTCCCATTACCATAAGGTGACCAGACATCCCGCTTTTGGCAGGACAGTCCCGATTTTTAACAATTTGTCCTGTGTCCTGCGGCATTTTTAAAAAGTCCCAATTTTTAGAAAGAGGCTTATGTACTACTCTTTGTAATATTTTAAGTAATAATAATAATAACAATAAAAGACCCCCCCCCCATCAATGGTGTCCCGCTTTACCAATGTTAAAATCTAGTCACCTTACATTACCAGTAAAACAGAACCCCAGCCTTCTTGCTTGGCAGTGACATAACAAATCTGACCACAATCTCAACATTTAAATAGTATCTATGGATCTTACAAAACTGCTTGATTTTTTTTCCCCACTAGAAACTTGTTAACATGAAAAGTCTTGATAAGACTTAAATTGAAAAAAAAAAAACATGGTTTTTTTTTTTGTTTTGTTTGTTTTTTACTGTTTGAGTGATTACTTTTGGATAGTAGAACTGCTTTGAGAATTCTCAACAATCTCAACAATAAAACGGGATATCCAGAAGGAATGCACCAAATCTTGTAGTTCAACCTCACAGACAGACATGAACAGGGCAGGTGTAGGACCCAGGTGTTTAAAACCTATCCATCAAGTCCTTGTTGACAGAAATCAGCCGGAGTATAGCTCAGACAGGCTTAGGCCAAAAAGAGAACCATTAATGAACTGGAATGCTCAGAGGGAGATCTTTGGCACTGGGCATAGCTTGATGGACGCATGTGAAGAATTCTAAGTTATTCCTTCCCCTTTGCCTGAGCTTTGGCTTCCCCGATCCTCTCTCCAATTGGGGAAAAGCTCCATGTTTATATCCCACAGTCTGAACAAATTCCCGTGAAAAAAGATTTGCTCTTCTGGAGCTCTTCTGAAAGCCACCTCAGAACAGTGTCTGCTGCCTCCGATTGGGTGGCCGTGGCTCCCTGGTGGGCCAGTTGACAGTGGCCACAGTGCAGACGTCTTTGATGCAGGACCTGAATCACATGCTCTGTCAGCTCAGGCAGCTGGAAGGGGATGGTCAGGAAGAGGGGTGGATGCTGACCTTGAGAGTGGGAGCCATGGGAATCTGGGAGGCTCAGGGACCTGAAGGGGCACTGACATTCCCTCCTGCACTGCTCCCCTTGGAATGGGGTTCCTATGGAGCAGGGGTGAGGAACCCTTTATCCTGCCAAGGGCCATTTGGATATTTATGACATCATTAGTGGGCCATCCAAAATTGTCAACCTAAAAATTAACCTGCTATATTAGGTCAAATATTTAATTAACTCATCCCTCATGCCTTGGCAGGGCTAGACCAAATGAATTTCTGGGCCTCAGACGGCCCGTGGGCCAGATGTTCCCCACTCCTGTGTAGAGGATAGCCCCTTCATCCATCCAGAGAGTGATGCTCATCTAGAGAGATTTTGGTGGCATCACTAAGCTCCTTGGGGCGGAGGAAAGTCAGAATAGCCGAGGTTGGTAGGACTTGTGCTTTTTACCCCCACATAACATGGAGACTCACTTTCTGCAAATCCATAGATGTCAGAGCTACCAGAGGAGGGTCTTGCAATAGCTTTTGGGTACAGGGAGAGCCTTTAGGTACAGGGAGAGCCAGTGAAACCATATGTACAGGTCATCCATGTGCATAGTAACTAGCACACTGTGTGTGCTTAGTAATCAGTAGTGATTGGTTATAATAGTGTTATGATCATTATCATTAAATATCAAACCCTTCTCTTACTGGCTCAGAGATTTAGATATTTTGTTAGGTTAAAAGTTGAGCTCTGTCTTCACAATCAAACTAATGGACTGTGATATAAGCATGGAAAGTACTCTCTACTGAAATTATTTTTTGTCTGAATGCCAGCGATCACAACCGTTTCTAGTCAGATACTGTGCATGTCTTTGTCATAAACCTGAGATACTCTGTCACAAAGAGATCAAAGGCCGGGCATTCACACAAGCATCACAGCCTCTATTATCTCCCTTTGTAAATAAACATTCTTAGAATTTTTTATTACATGGGTAATGCATGCTCATTGTAGGAAAATAATGGAAAATGGAGATAAACAGAAAGTGGAGAATGAAAGACATCCACGGCCCCCCAACCCAGGAGTAATAACTTCTCACATGTTCACAGATGCATGACGTGTGTTTAAAAACTGGACAGCTCTGCATCTAGCGCAGGGTTCAGACTGGGTGACGATCCTTCTGTGTGAACAAATTCTCCTGCAGAAATTCATTTTCATGTGTGCCAGTTTGGTATTCCGTAAAGTGAATGGACAGAAAACCAGTTCTCCGAGGTTAATTGTGGCAGGAATATGTCATTTTACTAAAATGTCAACCTCATTTTGTGCTAACTGGGCAAGGCTTTTCAAAAAGATAGAAACTAAATTTATGATAATAGTGATTTTATTTTCTGTTAAAATTCAAGGTTTGTAACTTTCTGGTAATTCTGAAACAATAGATGAAATCAAACATCGTAGGTTTTCTGACAATATGTGAGAAAAAAATATGTGAGCCCCTGCATGACTTTCTATGCTGACAGCATCTTCGGCAGTTCCTTGCTTTCTCAGAGGCCTCTCTGGGTCATTCCCACCCACTTTTGGCAGTGGGTTCACCATCCAAACTCCACAGACTCTTGGCCACCACTTTTCATGTGGTTAGAAGTTTCTCCTGCATCACTTTTGTCAACTTGAAAAAAATCCTGCTTCTACAAAGTTGACACTTTGGCTTTGCAAAATAATTATATTATTAGAGGCCCAGTGCACAAAAATTTGCGCACTCAGGGGGAGGGATCAGCCCGGCCTATGCCCTCTCGAAGACTGGGACCCCTTGGGGGATGTCCACCTGTTGGCTTAGGCTCACTCCCCGGGTGATCAGGCCTAAGCTGGCAGTCAGCCATCACTCTGGCAGCCCAGGAGCCCTCAGGGGATTGCCACTTGCCAGCAGGGAGCAGGCCTAAGCTGCAGTCAGACATCCTTAGCACTGCTGCAAAGGCGGGAGACGCTCCTGCCACCACTGCTGTGCTGGCAGCCATCAGCCTGGCTTGTGGCTGAGCAGAGCTCCCCCTGTGGGAGCGCACTGATCACCAAAGGGCATTTCCTGTATTGAGTGTCTGCCCCCTGGTGGTCAGTGTGTGTCACAGTGACTAGTCATTCCCAGTTGTTCTGCTATTAGGGTCAATTTGCATATTAACCTTTTATTATATAGGACAGAGGCCTGGTGCACAGGTGGGGGTTGGCTGGGTGCCTGGCCAGCATGGGTGAGAGGCTGATGACTGTTTACAGGCTGGTCACAGCCCCTTCAGGTTGGGGATCCCCATTGGGGTGCCTAGCCAGCCTGGGTGAGGGGCTGAAGGCCATTATCAGGCTGGCCATGGCCACTGGCTGGAAGCAGGTATCTTGGGTTTATTTACCTTCTGCAATTAAAACTTTGTTGCCTGGAGTGGATCTCAGGGCCTGCAGGGCAGGTGGGAATCTTGGCTTCCTCCATCGTCGGGGCAACGCAAGCCTCCTGCTACAGCTCCCTGACTGCCGCCATCTTTGTGACGGAGTGAGGGTTAATTTGCATATTATTCTTTTGCCTGGGCAGAAGACTCCCAAACCCCTCCAACTGCCGCTTCATGGAGCCCAGGCCTTTGTGATCACTGGCTCTGATCCTGCTCCCTGGCATCACCAGCTCTGCCCTTGCCCCACTGGCAGCCTCTGGCCAAGGCTACAGGCCTAGGCAGAGGACCCCCAGACCCTTGCATTGCTGGCTCTGCCTGTGCCCAGACCCCTGCAATCGCAGGCTCCACCCCTGCCCCTCTGATCACCAGCTCTGTCCCTGCCCAGGCCCTGTAATTGCTGGCTCCGCCCCTTCCCCTCTGATTACTGGCTCTGTGTAGCCCAGGCTCCTGCTATCTCCAGCCTTGCCTCTGTCCAGGCCTGAGGCCTCTGGCATAGGCCTTAAGACTGGGAAGGGCACCCTCTTACCCCTCTGATCACCAGCTCCACCCTTGCCCATGCCTGAGGCCTGTGGTGAAGGCCTCTGGCCTGGGCCAGGGACCCCCAGCCCCTTCTGATCTTCTGATCGCCTATTCCACCCCTTGGGATCCCCGCCACCTGCCTGGCTAACAGGCCTGACCACTTCAGTGGCAGGGCTGAGCCAGATTGGATGCCGCCATCTTGTGGCCATGGTGGCGGCTATCTTTGTGATGGAATAACACCTAATTTGCCTATCACTCTTTTACTAGATAGGATTAACTTACAACATATCAAATATAAATATTTAGATCACCTGACAATCTCAAAGGGAATGAAGAGGAGAATGCTTGGAGAAAGGGAGAGATGTTAATGTAAACGGATGCGGATTGGTTTTACTAATGACTAGAGGCCGGATGCACGAAATTCATGCAAGAGTAAGCCTTCCTCCCTCCACTGCTGGCACTGGCTGCTACCCTTTCAACCCTGGCTTTGCCCGGAAGGACGCTGGTCTAATTAGCACATTACACTGTTATTATTACAGTTTATTAGAGAATTCAGTCCTGTTGTGACTTTATATTAAACGTGTGAAAGTGAGGTCTTCTAAGCCACAGATTTCTAAATTCATTCTTCATTGTCAGACATTAAGTTTACACATTAAAAGTATATTCATATTAGACTAAAGATATCAGATCTATATTAAGCTACATTCCTATAAATAAAGGAACTCTTTACACATTCTAACAGGAGACAGGGTACCATGCAGTCATTCAGAGATTACTGTTTTTTTTGCTTTTTGTAAAACAGGGTGTTGAGTATTTTTTGAGGCTCGTGGAGCATGCTCTCCCAATACACCTGTGTCGATCACAATACTAATCCCCTTGGTAAACTACCTCAGCCATCACCCATGTCTTCAGGTGCCTGCTGGGACCAATTTAGCTTTAGAGGAATCTACCTCTTTCTTAGAATCCACACATATAGACAGAGCTTGCCTCCTATGCGATGACATGTCCTTTGGGGAATTTCCTGAATGTGTTTAAATTGATATCATCTCAGGGCCATCTCTGCAGCCTATGCCCTTTGTTTATGTTCTTGCAATTTACAAATAGATTCATTTTTTATTATTTGTTTATGGCACGTCACTCCACTAGTCTGTCAGCAGTGTGAGGCCAGAGAACATGTTTATTTTGCTCAGTGATTCATTCTCTGGTCAGAGCGCCGTGACTGTGCGTGGCAGGCCGTTAATGAGGTGTTACAAGCACTGACTGAGTGAACGCAAGTGGTCGCATGGCCAGCATGCGAGCCTCCAGGGGTGATTTATTGGAGGGTTTCCCTGAGAGTTCATGTTAAGGACACTCCATTTTACCCTGTTGTCACAAGACAGAGCCGGATCGTGTTCTAACGAGGTGTAACTGTTCAGTCCAGTCCCTGATATTAGTTGGAGGAGGTTGGATGGAAGCCCGTTGCCAGGGAAAGTCAAGTACAGCAAATCCCAGGCTACCCTTGAAATCCCGAACTTTCAACAGGAAGATGAAGGCTTCTACGAATGCACTGCAGGCAACCTGCGCGGGAGGAACCTGGCGAAGGGCCGGCTCGTTTTCTATGGTGAGCTCACAGAATGTCACGTGCATGTGGGTATCTGGTGCCGTCCCATGTAGTAAACTGTGATAGCCATGACCACGTTGTGGAGACATGCCCTGGGACAGGTGGGGAAGCCACGTGTCCAGGTTAGGATGCAGGGGTCAAGTCTCAGCGTGGTCTGTGCATGCCCTTGTTTAGTCTAATTGCGGTGGCAAGATCAGCTGTGTCTTGTGGCATCCACAGACCTGTTTAACCTGAAGCACCATGGGATCCACTTCCTTCCCATGGGACAGTCAGCGGTAGCCCGGGACTTCCTTGATTACAGAAGGAGACATTGACAAGTGACAGGAGCATAATGCTGAGTATAACTGTCAATTTCCTTTACTGTTTCCCGGACTTCGCCTACTCATATGTAGGTAACAGAAAACCATAATCACTACTTCATTGAAAAATAGGTTTGCCACAGTTACCATAATCTTTTGTGCATGTAAGAGAGATGATAAACGCACATATTCCCTAAAGGCTATGTTTATATTTCTCCCATCCCAGCCAAGATACAACATTTGCATTGAAGTCACTTATTTTTTCATCAAATAAACTATAAAAGAGACCCCAGAATTACCAAAATGTTGAGTGCTTTTCAAATTCTCTCACCTTCTGTATTAAATTTAATATATCTGTCCTAGAGAACTTTTGAAAACTGTATTTACACATGGCCCAAAATGCCTTTCTCTATGACATATTTGTAGATGATATGTTACTAATCATCGATAAAGTAATTGGAGAAAAGTGCCTTTTTGATAATTAGCCATGTCAGAAGTATTGATATCAGCTCATAGGCATGCCACTCGAGTGTCCTGTGGGGACCAGGTAATGTGCCTTGGTTATATTAGCTCCCATTTCCTCCCGGATTTCAATTTTAACCTGGAATGAAAACTACTATTTTATATATAGAACATGATTCCCTGGTGATTATTTCTGTACGCCTGTATGTATGTGTATTTACCTTTCTGCATTTATTCTTTCCAATAGCTCCTTCGTCTTAAAGAAAAGTCTCTGGAATCTAGCATCTTTTGTAAATAAAATAATAAGGATGTGACTGGGAGTTTTTGAGTGGTACCAGGCTTTTGAACATGGGCTAGTTTTTAATATATTTCTTACTTTTATGTTAAATAGACAAAAATATAACCAAGAGGTTGAGCAGAAGATGGAGGTATCTATAAATTGGAAACCAATAGTAAAGCGATCCCTCCTACAATGATACAGTGCCTGTTAACTTACATAGAAGTTTTTACAAACACAAGGTCCTGTAGTTCCCATAATAATAAGAGGCAGAAATAACTTTCAGTGACATTAGAGGTAGGAAGCCTTAGATGAACTGAGCAAGCTCTCACAGGTCATGTTTATCAGGTCTAAGACAAGAACTGTGAACAATCTTCCAAGACAAGGCTCTTCCCACCTGCCCTCCATCCTCAGCATGGCCACCTATGCCCCTTCACCGGAGATCTCACCACAACCAAATTAGCTTCAAAGAATTAATTCATACCCCACCTGTTTGAACAGGACAGCCAGGATAACCCCACCTTCCCCCTGAATAACACGTTCACTTCAACGATCCCAGGTGACCTTTGCCTCATGACTATGTAGAACATCCTCTGGTTAGAGATAAGGTTTTGGAAAATGCATGCCCAGGACTAAGTTAGGTGCAGAACCCATAGCCACTCCATAGTCCTTATTCCTGGCATGAGTTTTATCTGGGGTGGTGGGGGGGGGGAAGGGGTGGCTAGGGGAGGGAAAGGGTTATCCTCCAACTGAAATGTGATGAGGCTCAGATTGGTGTTATATACTGTGTTTAATTATGCCTGGTACAGATACACTTACTTTTAGTTAATTCAGGTCAAGTGTAACCAGTGGTCTTTGCACACAAAGGGTTCATATTAGGTCTACATTTTCTAATCTGAACCCCTCACTAACACTTGGCCTGGAATGATTATCTGGCCTCGTTCTGCACTTGGACCTTTTCCTACATCCCAAGCTGTCAGAAGCCCCAAGAGCTGCAGCATGATTTTTGTGGCCCCACGTGGAAACCTGTCCGGTGCTTCCACACCAGATCAGCTGTCCTTGATAGCTGCCAACCCCGGCACGGACCAGGGCGCCTCAGATAACCAACCAACTTGTCAAACGGTTGCTCTGTCTCTCTTTGGAACAGCCCCTCCAGAATGGGAACAAAAAATCCAGGATACATACCTGCCCATTTACGACAGCTTGTTCTGGGAATGCAAAGCTAGAGGAAAGCCCAGGCCTTGGTACACCTGGTTAAAGAATGGTGAGCGCCTCGGTGCAGAGGTAAGCAAAGGTGCCCACATTAAAACTCACCGACTCTGGTGGGGAAACTGTGTCACAAACAGTGACAAGTACTAACACTGATGGAGTGTGCAGTAGGTGCTGGGGAATGTAACGGACTCTAAGATATAATAATTGATTTAATCCTTAGACAAACTCAAAGGAGCTATTAATAATGTTCTCATCTTTCCCATTGAGGAGAGAAGACCCATCACTTGCAGAAGCCGCATACTGTCAGCAATAGCTTTACATCCAGGCATCACCGCCATCATCACCATCACCATCACCATCACCGTCATTGTTCATATCTACTGAACTCTCCTCTGAGACAGGCCGTTACATGTTCCCCCGCCTGATTTTATTATATCCTCATGACAGCCTTAGGAGAGACGCAATGATGATTTCCTTAAAGAGATGAAGAAATGATTATTTCTTTCTAGAGATGAAGAAAATTGGTTTCAGAGAAGTGTGGCTGCCATTCAAGGCGTGCAGCAGCTAGGGAGCCTTGGGATCAGTATTCTGTACATTGTCCACCTGGTCCTGGGACCCAAGGTCTTCATCTTACCCACTATCTTGCTTTCATGAAAACCAACGACTCTAACCTCGTTTTTCCGCATTTTCCAATATCATGCATACGTTGTTCTACACACCACAGAAAGTGAGACAGAGCTGCTTCTTTCGCATTAAATTATCCAAATAATTGTGTTAATTCTCCCTTTTGCTTTGCATGTGGAGGCACAGCCAGAGGGGAGAGAGAGAGAGAGAGAGAGAGAGAGAGAGAGATCTGTTGTTTAGAGGCCGAACATAATGATGCTCTTTGTTGCAGCTTCAGTGGGACTTCTCTGTATCCCTTCCGCCCAGAACACCCTCCATTTCCTCAGCCGACTTGTTTCTCTTCAGAGGATGGTACTAGGGACCTTGAAATAGTTCATTTTGGGTTGTATTTGCAATGTTAACTGATTGCATAATACACACTCAAAATTGTAACTCTGCCCCCAAATGGGAATCCGTAATGGGTCTGGGCTGTGTAAGCTCACCTTAGAGTTGGCTGCGGAAGGGAAATTCAGCCCCCACTACCTATGATGCAATTAGAAAATTACCAAGTGATCCATCCAAGTCTTTTTGAGACCTCGTGACGAGAAGGCAAGGATCTATTCTAAGTCGGATATCCGTGTCTCACACAGTCAATAATGGGAATAATTGGAATGGTGATGTGTTCTAAATTAGATCCCATATAAAGGAATGTAACACACACTCTATGTAGATCATGCCAATTTCCACAGGAATGAGGTAACAGAATACACTAAAATGACACCGGGCATATTTCCATTTTTCTTAACATCAGGAAGCTGCTCGGGGTCCCTCTGTGCACGCGGCTCATCTTCATAAGCATCAGCTCGCATCATAGCACAGCGATTGCACAGACGGTTCCTAATCGGCTCTGATGAAGAGAACGCCCGCGTTAAATTCCCAGCCTCTTTACATGACTCCTTTTTTTATTAGGAAAGAATTCAAGTAGAAAATGGGACACTCACCATAACTATGCTGAACGTGTCTGACTCCGGCGTCTACCAGTGTGCTGCTGAAAACAAGCACCAGACAATCTATGCAAATGCAGAGCTGAGAGTATTAGGTAAGGCCTTCGTGTATAACCATGAGATTCAGAATGAGATTGAGCAAGCCGTGACTAGACAGAACCTCAGCCCAGCCCTTCTGTGAATCAGAAACTGCTTTCCCTTGAAATAATGGGAAATGTCTCCTAGTAAGTTAGCTTTTGAAAAACGCAGGTGATTCTTATTCTCATTGGGGAATCCACTAGGGCGCCCGGAGGTGCCACCCCTGGGCCCTCCCAACCAAGAGGCTCCTGCAAAGCTGGTCCCAGCTGAGGTTTTGAATATAATCCTGAAAGCTCCATCAGGAATGTTTTCAGCTGCAAATAAAAATAAAAACAAGGAAAGGAAATCTCAGTTTACAGTGACTTCACAAGCAGGGGTTCCTTTCATCTCTTAAGGAGAAGGTCAGGGGTGATGGCTGAGCCTGGCACAGCACCGTGGTGATGTCATCCTTTTTAAAAAATATATATTTTTATTGAGTTCAGAGAAGAAGGGAGAGGGAGACAGAAACATGAATAATGAGACAGAATCACTGATCGGCTGCCCCTGCACGCCCCCTACTGGGGATCAAGCCAGCCACCTGGGCATGTGCCCTAACCAGGAATTGAACTGTGACCTCTAGGTTCATTGGCTGATGCTCAACCACTGAGCCACACCAGCTTGGCAGGGTGTCATTCTTTACACGTTCCTCAGGCTGCAGCCTCATGGTTCTGGGATGCCAGCTGTAGCTTCCAACATCAAATCCCTGTTCGAGGCAGATGAGAGAGGCCATGGGACTGACGTGTCCCTCCCTCTTCTTAGAAGAGCAAAATCCCGAGTCCTTGCATCCCTTTTACGTCAGGGACCAGAACCCAACCAGGGACCACGGTGCAGGATTGGTGGAGTTTCCCACAGTCCCCTTGCTTTCTTATCACAATGGCTCGTTCCCTCAGCAGACCTTTCCTGAGTATTCACACAATGGGAGCCTGGGGCTGCAGGGAGGGGAAGCTAAGCACAGTCCCTCTAGTGCAGCGGTCAGACAACCGGGGTCCGTGGACCACTGCTGGCCCGTGAGGTCTGAAAGGTTGGTAACCGCTGCACATGGCTCAAATTCCTGCAGGTTAATTATGTAAGCGATTCAACAGGTTTTTAAACATTTTGTTTTTTAGCTTCGGCTCCTGATTTCTCCAAAAATCCCATTAAAAAAACTTCAGTGGTTCAAGTTGGTGGGGATGTTGCCATTGAGTGCAGACCGCGGGCCTTCCCCAGGGCCACCGTCTCCTGGAGCCGAGGTGCGCAGGGCCTGGGGCGCAGCCGAAGGTGAGTGGGTCTGTGTGTGTGTGTTCTCACCGTGTGAAATATCTGGAGATGTAAGGCCTGGTTTGTGAGGTCCCCTCCCACATGATAACCCACAGCTGCTCATCCGGGGATGGGGAAGAGCCCCCATGGTGGAAACAGCCAAGAGCCTCCCAGAGCTGAGACCTGCTGCGTGTGTGGCTGCAGTACATTCAGGCGCGGCCTTGGAATAGATATAGTTTCAAAACTCCTTTAAGACCTCGTCCTCTCTCCGCCGGAAGATTTTTCCTGACTCCCCCTGCCCCCCCGCGGAGGAAGGAGAGTGGTACACAAGGGGAGGGAGACTCACACCCACACACCTGGCCTGTGTTTTCCAAATGGTCACACTGGTGTCTGCTCTTCACAGCATGAGCTCCACACCTGAGCCAAGGAGAGAGGCTCCCGAGAAGGGAGTAGTTTCCTCCCAAAAGATGTGGAGGAGATTCCTGCTGCCAGGGGAGTTTTGACAGAGAGAACAGGGAGGGCAGGATGGAGAGAAGGAGGGAGGGAGGGGGGGAAGGAGGGAGGGAGGGAGTAAGGGAGGGTAGAAGGAAGGGTGAGTTTTTAGTTCTTGACCTTGGAAATACCTGTACAAGGAAAAATACCTTTTTACTCTCAGTTATAAAATTTCTACATGGTCCTGTCTACTTTGAAATGTCATTGTCACTAACTCTTGCTTCCAATAAAGCATAACTACCTGGGGATGGTTGAGAGGGCTCTAAAGACGCCTATTTAAAGGAATCACACTGCATTTCCTACTTATATAAATGGTGCCATAGATATATGTAGGCAATTTCCTCCACTCTTGTGTGAACTGAGCCTGTGCACTCCACAGCCAGTCAGCGACAAGGCCGCTGCGTGAGGCCAGGTCTCCCATCCCCATGCGGGCTTTCCTGCTGTGTGGATTATGGGAACTACTCAACTCTGTATGTTCCAAAGGGCTGTCATCAAAGAATTTAACCAAATTTCACATCAAGCAACAGTTCCGTGTGGTTCCCATGTTCTTATCGGCCTGTGTGCACGACTGACGCGGGCCTCTTTCAGGAGCTCTGCCTTAGGGGTCTGTCCCCGTGGCGGCTGTCAGAGCCGAGAGTTCTCCTCCAACTGAAATAGGTCGACAGCATCGCAGACACACACCCACTCTGAAGAGAGGGCTGGGTGTGTTCCTTCGGAGAGAGTGGGGTGTCCGACACAGAGCCTGGAGCGGGGTAGTGGGAAACCAGGGTTCTGGTCCCATTCTATCACTGGCCAGTGGCCTGACCTTGGGCAAAATCACTGGCCCACTTGTTCCCTCTGAGGTCACTGTTTCTGCGATTTATTGAAGATGAAATGATAGGAAAGCACCTTTGAGAAGCATGAACCACTACCCCAGGCAGTGACGCTAGAACAGAGCTCACATATTTGAAATCAACGCAGCCATTCACCCGGCAGGTGTACTGGCACATTCTGTCCTAGTGACAATTGTGTCCCTAGTTCTGAATTTGTTCAGGTGGCCACGTGACTGAACCAAACATGGTCATTGCTGAGAGTTGTCACAACAGGTGGCATGATCTGGTTGGATGGGGTCGGGGGTGACAGAGCCCTGGAAGCTGACTGTAAGCACCCCCAAGGTCCTGAGTTCCCTCTTTAGTTCACCGAGTGAGGTCCAGCACCAGCACAAACCTGGAGCATGGAGGAGAGTCAGTCCATATTTGCTGGGTCGCTAAATCAATGGATGTCAGGATTTACTTTGTTTTGCTTATGTCCACCTGCCTTAAAGTGAAACCCAAAACTCATTTAATAATTGACAGGTCCATGATGTGTTCATTCATTCATTCTGTAAATATTTAATGAGCTCATATTCTAGTCCAACTGCTAACTAGGGAGGCATGTTGTGGATAAGGTGTCGAGCTGACCACCTACGCTACACACACTATCCTTCCCTAAGAAAGAGTTTTCTGCAAAGTTAACGGAGCCTGAGGATCTGAATTCAAGTCCCAACTCTGCTCCTCACTCAATCATAACTTCCAACAAGTCCTTTTTTCTTTTTAATTGATTTTAGAGAGGAAGGGAGAGGGAGAGAGATAGAAACATCAATGATGAGAGAGAATCATTGATTGGCTGCCTCCTGCATGCTCCCTACTGGGGATCAAGCCTGCAACTTGGGTATGTGCCCTGACTGGCAATCGAACTGTGACCTCCTGGTTCCTAGGTCAATGCTCAACTCTGAGCCACACAGGCCAGACCCAGCCAGTCCTTTCCCTTCACAGGTCTTTGGCTGAGTCACTTGAAAAATGGTGAAAATTGTGCTACTCTCTGATGGTTGTCTGAGACTCGGTGACAGGGCAGTGTGGGGGCAGGGTGATTGGGCGGGTTTACTGCTGGGGTCTAGCCTTCATGAGAACCCCAGGACAGGTCCTCACCTCCACCTGGTGACACTGCAGCCCCCACCACCATGGAAGTCAGAGGACACAGATGATGCTGAGCTCTCGGGGCATTCGGACGTGACCAGGGCACCAAGCCCACACCTGCCAGGTTTAACTAATGGCTCTTTTTTTCCTGTGGATCCACTTAGTGAGTGGAGACGGAAACCAAAGGCCTGGATTTATCTCCGTCTGCCCGGGAAGTGTTCGCCCTGGACACACAGCTCAGATGTTTCCTCTGAAGGGACATTAACCAAGTGGGCATATGAGCTCTGAATGACAGCAATGAGAGAGGGACAGATGTTTCCTATTGTTGAAGGTAAAATAATTGAATTCATAAGTATTCTACACATTTCTTCCTCATTTTCCTAAAAAAACAAACAAACAAAAAAAACAAAAACCCAAAAACAACAAAACAAAACCTCAACTCTATCCAGTTCTCCTTAATTCCCAAAAATAAATAAAATACAATTCAGCAATATGTCAGGCAAATGGTCATTCATAAAGAAAATGACCATTTTAAGCGCTTCCTGTATGCCAGGCAGTATACCAGATACTTTCAATATTCCAAAACAAATGTAACGACTTTTTTTTTCTTCACATGCCGATGCATTTCTGAGAAATGAAGTTGTCACAGAGCAAATGGTTATGTTTGTATCACGTTTACCCCAAAGAGCCAGGTACAAAGATGTTATGAATGAGACCGAGCTCATTCCCCAAGAATCGGGTCCCTGAGGACAGCGGTTCTGTCCCTTGGCCGTTGGTCTCAGAAAAGGACCATTGGCCACAGACTTTACTAAGCAGACTCTGGACACCTAGGAGCCAACTACATTCAACACACTCCCCACCCCCTCCCTCCCCGGCTCAGAGAGTATTATGGGTATTTGCACCCAGATCTGCCATCCGGGTTCAGCCTGGATCATCCTACATCAATGATACCCTTATGCCCTGAGTGACCCTGGCCTTAGCAAATGCATGTACCTCATGGGAACAGCTGAACCAGTTGGGTGGCATGGAAGCTAATAATGGGATTTATTTAGTATTTTTGCCTTTAAGGTCAAAAGTTGGAGGGCCCTGCCATGGCCAGTGTGCTCAGGGGTTGGAGCATCAGCCTGTGGACTAAAGAGTCAAGGGCAGGTACCCCTGTTGCAGGCTGGATCCCCAGCTTCGGTTGGGGTATGGGCTGGAGGCAACCAGTCAATGTGTCTCTCTCACATAGGTGTTTCTCTCTCTCTTCCTCTGTCTCTCTCTCTTCTTCCCTTCCCATCCCTCTAAGAAAAAAATATCCTGGAATGAAGATTAACAAAAAAACTTGGCGGGTCCTCTCTACTTCATCCCTGGGCACTCCAGCCCGGAGACGCCCTCTTAGGCCCAAGTTCCGTGGTGGGACAGGGCTGGGGGCAGGGGTATGGAGAGGAGTCAGGAAGAGTGGAGGGAAAGGAGATACGGACGAGAAGGGAGCAGGGCATTCTCTGTGGAAGCATTGAGGGAGCCCTCGATCTTTCTTCTCGCCATGGGCAGAAGGTGTCAGGAGGCCCTTGGCACAGACACACAGAGGGACCAGGATAAACTAGCTTGTCTTCATCCTGCCACTTAACCCAACAGTCCTTCCTTTCCTTACAGAGCCCACTGCTCTGCATGGAGCTGCCCCACTGTCTCCCGGAGCCTCAGACCCACCTGCCCTGTGAGCAGCATGCTGGAGGCCTGGATGCCAGGGGCCAGCACTGCATGCTCCCTTCCCCCTGACCCTGCTCTGCGTGTCTCTCAATGTCTTCTTTTTTTTTTATTTATTGATTTTTAGAGAAAGACGGAGAGGGATAAAGAGATAGAAACATCACTGATCAGCTGCCTCTTGCACGGCCCCTACTGGGGATTGAGCCTGCAACTGAGGAATGTGCCCTTGACGGGAATCGAACCTGGGACCCTTCAATCTGCAGGCCAATTCTCTGTCCACTGAGCCAAACTGGCCAGCGCTCAATCTCTCTTTTCTAATTCACCACCATGCCTATTTCTCTTGCCTTTACCCCCAAGTGCTCAGCCTTAATCAAGACCCCATCCACATGTGCCTCTTCCATGCAGCTGCGGCCAGGATATGGCTACCAGTAGGCTGGCCACCCCGCCCCTTTCCCTCCCCGGCAGAGCTCCCTAATAACCAGCAAATAAACCTGATTGCATTTTGTATCACCAGCTCCTTAATGCAATCGTGCTTAGTACATCAGGTAGCATGATATCAAGAAGGCAAACGAACCATATGCCCAGTGTTCGAGGGAGAGTGACAGGCTGCATAATGCCTGGCTCATTCCCGCCTCCCCTCCGTGCTGCCTCTGTGTAATGAAATTTTACATCGTTCACACTCGGCTCCTGAGAGCCTTGTTACGGTGAGGCCCTGTGAGGGAACACAAGCGAAGATGTCAGGAGAGATGTCAGCCGCCATCTGCTGCCGCTGCCTCCGTCCTGCGAAGATATCATGAGCCCAGATCCCGAGGGTGCCCGTCAGTCTCGCCCTCACTTTTCTCTCACCACCCAGCATTCCTGGCTCTGTCCCCAGCCTCTCTGGGCTGGGCACTTTCCTCTTTGAAATCAACACCACCTGCCTATGAGCTCCCACAGCTCTGCTCTGGGAAGGTGTAATGCCCACATGCCCCCACCTGCCCCCACCTGCCCTCACCTGCCCTCACCTCCCCCCACCTGCCCCCACCTGCCCTCACCTGCCCTCACCTCCCCCCACCTGCCCTCACCTGCCCCCACCAGCCCCCACTGGCCCTTACTTGACACTGTCCACCGCTGCCCTGAGTTAGACCACCCTGGATGTAGCCCCCCTTGATAATGGTGATGATGGGAGATGAAATCCCATGGCTTCAATTCAGGACAGAGAGGACTAAGTAGAATTCCACCAGCACACAGCTCCTCTCATCAAGTCCTTCACTGCATCCTACATGGAAAGGTGTGAGCTCCATACGGAGGGGCTGGGAGATCTAACTGTCCCAGGGTTTTACCTGTGCTCCCAGGAGGCAGCAGGTGGGCACGCAGCTCCCAGAGCCAGGCTCACGGCTGTGAGGCCCTTCCAGTGAGCAGGGTGGGGAGTCGCATTTTATAAATTCTCCCTCTCTGCTTCCAAGAGAAGCTCCGGAGATAAAAGAAAACACTGGTTTGGTACAAACTATTACTTAAAAGCTACAAACTTTGGCGAGTCACTTTTCCTTCCAGAACTTGTCTCCCTGTACTGAAACACCCAGCTCTTCCCCCATTTGGCCCACTTACTTTATGTATGTGTGTATGTATGTATGTATGTATGTATGTATTTATTTATTTTTGCTTAATCCTCACCTGAGGATATTTTTCTATTGATTTTTAGAGAGAGCGGAAGGGAGGGGGAGAAACAGAGAAAAACATCTATTGGTTGCTTCCCGCATATGCCCCAACCAGGGCTGGGGAGGAGCCTGCATCCAATACCTTTTCAAAACATGAATACACTTCACCACAGTGTCCATAACTTTCCTGCTCTTTGGTAATTTCTGAGTGACATTTATATCTTCCAAAGTTTACATAAATATTCAATAGCAATGATTTTGTAGGCAGAAAGGTCAGTTATTATTGCAGTTTAGACAAATAACCTTTTTTTCTTCTTTTTTTTCTTTCTTTTTTTTTTTCTTTTTTTTTGGTTTTGTTTTTAACCTTTTGTTCTTGGTTGGATTCGAGTTAAAGAAGTGATTACTTGGTGTGCTTACAGTAAGATGAGCCTTACTCAGGACACAAGTGTACCGTTACACCCACACCTGCGGGCAGGTGGCGGCAGGCATGCAGAACATAAATAACGAAGTAACCAGATAGAAATAGCGTTGCTGTCTAAACAGAGATCATGATCCAGTTGAAAAAGTAGTCCGGCCAATGTTGCTCAGTGGTTGTGGAAGCTATGATCCAGAGGTCACAGTTCTATCCCCGGACAGGGCACATGCCCAAGTCTCAGGCTCGATCCCCAGTGTGGGGTGTGAAGGAGGCAGCCAAGCAATGATTCTCTCTCATCATTGACATTTCTCTCTCCCTTTCCTCTTTAAAATCAATAAAAACATTTTTTTTTAAAGTAAAATGCAGACCCTTTGTGTGGAAGTCAGTTTTTCAATGTCTTTTCAACGAAGAGCAAGTCTGGGCATTTCCTGACTCACTGGCTATTATTTTCCTACTAGTGGCCCAGGGCACAAAATTCGTGCACATTAAAGGGGGATTAATTAGAGGAAATATTTTAATATTGCTATTTGCCCTTTTACTATAATAGAAGTGTCAGAGATTAAAGAAAATTAGTAAAACATATATGAAAATCTTCCTCCTGTCAGAGTCTGGGGTGCACCATGGAACCCAGAGTCAATTCTTTCACCACCCACATGCACCACAAAATTGCTCAAGGCCCAAACCTGGACGGCCCCCCTTCAGTGGGCTAGATCCAGACCCAGCCGGTCCCACCCTGTCAAGCCCTGCCAGGTGAGGGGGTGCAGTCTCAGGTTCCCTGGGTGCCAGGGCAGGGAGCATGGCCTGAGGTCCCCAATCAAGCCCTGCTGGACAGAAGGAGTGGCCTGTGATCCCCCAGCCTGGCACCAGGGCAGGGGGCATAGCCTGAAGTCCACTGGCCTGGTGCTGGGGTGGGGGGCACGGCCTGAGGTCCCCTGGCCCAGCACCAGGGCAGAGGGCACACCTAGAGGGCCCCCGTCAAGTCCCGCTGGGTGGGGGGCACAGCCTCAGGTCCCCTGGCCTGGGGCCAGGGTGGGGGGCATGGCCTGAGGTCCCCCAGCCTGGCACCAGGGAAGACGGTGCAGCCTGAGTTCCTCTGGCCTGGTGCCAGGGCGGGGGGAGCAGCCTGAGGTCTCCTGTCAAGCCCTGCAGGTGGAAGGCACAACCTGAGGTCTCCTGTTAAGCCCCATGCCAGGAGGTGGGTGGGTGCGCAGTCTCAGGTCCCTGCTGATTGCTCCTTAAGGCTCGTTTTGGGAACTTAGCCTCAGCTGTGGATGCAAATTGACTGGAGTGATGGTCAATTTGCGTATTCCCTCTTTATTATATAGGATTTCTGGATTATTTATTTATTTATTTATTTATTATTATTTTTTTTTTTCCATGGCAGAACTTTTTTCTTTTCTCAGTGAAATTTATGCATGCACCCATTTCAGAAAATATTTTAAATTGAAGTAATCAATTAATGTCTCAGAGGCCCCACGGCCTCTCCTCCCCGCCTCCAAGAACCCCAGATCTCCTGAGAGCACAGTGTGAGGATTACTGCTTTGAGTGACAAATCACAGATTCTCAAGTGTGACTTGTCAAACTGCTCATTTATTTATAAGCACAGTTGCAAACCCAGTTGACAGGCCTGAGGAATGTTCCAAGTTTATAAATGTGAATGTGCTCAGTCTCCTGGGAGAGGCGGGGAGGTAGGTATCACCTGTGTAGAGATGCATATGTCACCGTTACCACAGACGAGACAGAGACAGGGTCAGGGACATAGTCCCTTCCTCAGCTACAGGCCCAGAGAGGCCGCTGGAGGGGGGAGGCCACCCAGCTGGCACCAAGGACTCTTCCAGGATAGGAGGGCTCAGGGTCAGGTTCCTTACTCAACTGCTCCTGCAGGGTCAGGTTCCTGTATGCGGCCAGGTCAAGGTTCACATCACTTTCCTGTCTGTAAGGGACATATTTCCCCATGATCTCCCCCAAAACAAACTCATTCTGTGAGTCAGCCAATAAGTGACTCTGATTATGTGAAGGATGTTCACAAATACTTAGCTCATACATTTTCATTCTACCTCAGATTAACTTGACCAATCCAGACAGCAATCCAGCCTCCCCAAACTTGACCCTGAGTCTCATCTAAACTAATAAAAGCGAAATATTAAAATTAACCGTTTCTCCGAGACAGGGTAAGCCACGCCCACCAGCCAATCAGAGCGGCTGTATGCAAATTAGCCCAGCCAACATGGCGGCCGCCACTCCCGGACCTGAGTAAACAGCCCTTTCCATTGCGGCAGCAGCGAAAGTGAAGCTGCGCCCCTCAGCTCAGCT